>JBBBDQ010002386.1:1190000-1233190 GCA_037127315.1 Ascarosepion bandense | reverse complement strand
AATCATATCACCCCGAGCAAGGCAGTAACGCCACTGATGCGCAGGGGGCTACGTAAGGGTAAAAAGAATGGAAAAGAGAAAGCCGAAAACCGCATCCTAAACAGGAAACAAGGGATGAGCCTCTTCACCTGTTCAATAGATGTGGGTGGAGTGTGAACCGGGCGATAGTTTAGTCTATCTACTCCAATTGAAAAAAAAAATAAAATAATAAAGGAAAAGAGTGAAAAGATTGGAAAAGAGAAAACCGGAAACCGCATCCTAAACAGGAAACAAGGGATGAGCCTCTTCACCTGTTCAATAGATGTGGGTGGAGTGTGAACCGGGCGATAGTTTAGTCTATCTACTCCAATTGAAAAAAAAAATAAAATAATAAAGGAAAAGAGTGAAAAGATTGGAAAAGAGAAAACCGGAAACCGCATCCTAAACAGTAAACAAGGGATGAGCCTCTTCACCTGTTCAATAGATGTGGGTGGAGTGTGAACCGGGCGATAGTTTAGTCTATCTACTCCAATTGAAAAAAAAAAATAAAATAATAAAGGAAAAGAGTGAAAAGATTGGAAAAGAGAAAACCGGAAACCGCATCCTAAACAGGAAACAAGGGATGAGCCTCTTCACCTGTTCAATAGATGTGGGTGGAGTGTGAACCAGGGCGATAGTTTAGTCTATCTACTCCAATTGAAAAAAAAAAATAAAATAATAAAGGAAAAGAGTGAAAAGATTGGAAAAGAGAAAACCGGAAACCGCATCCTAAACAGGAAACAAGGGATGAGCCTCTTCACCTGTTCAATAGATGTGGGTGGAGTGTGAACCGGGCGATAGTTTAATCTATCTACTCCAATTAGTTTAATCTATCTACTCGGGAACCCCTTCCTAAACTAGAAACAAGGCGATCAACTCTACTCCTGTCCAAAAGAAGGGGGTGGAGTGTGAGACCTGGCGATAGAAGGTACTATCTACTCCAATTAAAAAAAATAAATATGTGACTGAAGTTAATGAAGTTTTAACTTAGTATAAGTCAAACCTAAAATTTCATAATTAAGAACAATTTACACAAAAATTAGGCAGAAAAGATAAGAACCGAAAAAGAATAAAATAAAATAAAAAATACAAGTAAAAAAATAAGTAAATAAATAATTCAAAAAATAATAAAAAATAAGATCACACTGGCTAAACTCACCAGGTTGCAGGCTTGCTGACAGAAAAAAGTTAAGAAAAATTTCAAAATTATCTTCATTCTGTTTCTTCTATACAGTTCTGGAGAGATTAAGTTACCTTACAAGGCAGTAACAGACAGTAGTGTGGATGGAGGGGAATCACCTCCAAGCCATGTGTCCAGTTAGCAAGGGAATGACAGAACAATAAAAAAAAACATGGCCGGTCTTAGAATTCCTACATATAACCAAAACCCTAATATACCAAACCTAAATTTCATAATTAAGAACAATTTACACAAAAAATTAGGCAGAAAAGATAAGAACCGAAAAAGAATAAAATAAAATAAAATACAAGTAAAAATAAGTAAATAAATAATTCAAAAAATAATAAAAAATAAGATCATTCAGCTAAACTCACCAAGTTGCAGGTTTGCTTGATGAAAAAAGTTAAGAAAATTTCAAAATTATCTTCATTCTGTTTCTTCTATACAGTTCTGGAGAGTTCTGGAGAGATTAAGTTACCTTAAGCAAGCAGTAACAGACAGTAGTGTGATGGAGGGGGGAATCACCTCCAAGCCATGTGTCCAGTTAGCAAGGGAATGACAGAGAACAATAAAAAAAAAAAAAAAAAAAAAAACAAAAAAAAACATGGCCGGTCTTAGAATTCCTACATATAACCAAAACCCTAATATACCAAACCTAAATTTCATAATTAAGAACAATTTACACAAAAATTAGGCAGAAAAGATAAGAACCGAAAAAGAATAAAATAAAATAAAAATACAAGTAAAAATAAGTAAATAAATAATTCAAAAAATAATAAAAAATAAGATCACACTGGCTAAACTCACCAAGTTGCAGGCTTGCTGACAGAAAAAAGTTAAGAAAATTTCAAAATTATCTTCATTCTGTTTCTTCTATACAGTTCTGGAGAGATTACTCTTAAGCAAGCAGTAACAGACAGTAGTGTGATGGAGGGGGGAACTACCCAAGCCATGTGTCCAGTTAGCAAGGGAATGACAGAACAATAAAAAAAAAACATGGCCGGTCTTAGAATTCCTACATATAACCAAAACCCTAATATACCAAACCTAAATTCCATAATTAAGAAGAATTTACACAAAAATTAGGCAGAAAAGATAAGAACCGAAACAATAAAATAAAATAAAAAATACAAGTAAAAATAAGTAAATAAATAATTCAAAAAATAATAAAAAATAAGATCACACTGGCTAAACTCACCAAGTTGCAGGCTTGCTGACAGAAAAAAAAGTTAAGAAAATTTCAAAAATTATCTTCATTCTGTTTCTTCTATACAGTTCTGGAGAGATTAAGTTACCTTAAGCAAGCAGTAACAGACAGTAGTGTGATGGAGGGGGGAATCACCTCCAAGCCATGTGTCCAGTTAGCAAGGGAATGACAGAACAATAAAAACATACGGTCTTAGAATTCCTAAGCATATAACCAAAACCCTAATATACCAAACCTAAATTTCATAATTAAGAACAATTTACAAAAATTAGGCAGAAAAGATAAGAACAAAAAGAATAAAATAAAATAAAAAATACAAGTAAAAATAAGTAAATAAATAATTCAAAAAATAATAAAAAATAAGATCACACTGGCTAAACTCACCAAGTTGCAGGCTTGCTGACAGAAAAAAGTTAAGAAAATTTCAAAATTATTCCTCATTCTGTTTTCCTATACAGTTCTGGAGAGATTAAGTTACCTTAAGCAAGCAGTAACAGACAGTAGTGTGATGGAGGGGGAATCACCTCCAAGCCATGTGTCCAGTTAGCAAGGGAATGACAGAACAATAAAAAAAAACATGGCCGGTCTTAGAATTCCTACATATAACCAAAAACCCTAATATACCAAACCTAAATTTCATAATTAAGAACAATTTACACAAAAATTAGGCAGAAAAAGATAAGAACCGAAAAAGAATAAAATAAAATACAAGTAAAAATAAGTAAATAAATAATTCAAAAATAATAAAAAATAAGATCACACTGGCTAAACTCACCATTGCAGGCTTGCTGACAGAAAAAAGCTAAGAAAATTTCAAAAAATTATCTTCATTCTGTTTCTTCTATACAGTTCTGGAGAGATTAAGTTACCCAAGCAAGCAGTAACAGACAGTAGTGTGATGGAGGGGGGAATCACCTCCAAGCCATGTGTCCAGTTAGCAAGGGAATGACAGAACAATAAAAAAAAACATGGCCGGTCTTAGAATTCCTACATATAACCAAAACCCTAATATACCAAACCTAACTCTCATAATTAAGAACAATTTACACAAAAAAATTAGGCAGAAAAGATAAGAACCGAAAAAGAATAAAATAAAATAAAATACAAGTAAAAATAAGTAAATAAATAATTCAAAAAATAATAAAAAATAAGATCACACTGGCTAAACTCACCACAGCAGGCTTGCTGACAGAAAAAAGTTAAGAAAATTTCAAAAAATTATCTTCATTCTGTTTCTTCATACAGTTCTGGAGAGATTAAGTTACCTTAAGCAAGCAGTAACAGACAGTAGTGTGATGGAGGGGGAATCACCTCCAAGCCATGTGTCCAGTTAGCAAGGGAATGACAGAACAATAAAAAAAACATGGCCGGTCTTAGGAATTCTACATATAACCAAAACCCTAATATACCAAACCTAAATTTCATAATTAAGAACAATTTACACAAAAATTAGGCAGAAAAGATAAGAACCGAAAAGAATAAAATAAAATAAAAAATACAAGTAAAAATAAGTAAATAAATAATTCAAAAAATAATAAAAATAAGATCACACTGGCTAAACTCACCAAGTTGCAGGCTTGTTGACAGAAAAAAGTTAAGAAAATTTCAAAATTATCTTCATTCTGTTTCTTCTATACAGTTCTGGAGAGTTCTGGAGAGATTAAGTTACCTTAAGCAAGCAGTAACAGACAGCAGGATGGAGGGGGAATCACCTCCAAGCCATGTGTCCAGTTAGCAAGGGAATGACAGAGAACAATAAAAAAAAAAAAAAAAAAAAAAAAAAAAAAAAAAAAAAAAAAACATGGCCGGTCTTAGAATTCCTACATATAACCAAAACCCTAATATACCAAACCTAAATTTCATAATTAAGAACAATTTACACAAAAATTAGGCAGAAAAGATAAGAACCGAAAAAGAATAAAATAAAATAAAAAATACAAGTAAAAATAAGGTAAATAAATAATTCAAAAAATAATAAAAAAATAAGATCACACTGGCTAAACTCACCAAGTTGCAGGCTTGCTGACAGAAAAAAGTTAAGAAAATTTCAAAAATTATCTTCATTCTGTTTCTTCTATACAGTTCTGGAGATTGTTACCTTAAGCAAGCAGTAACAGACAGTAGTGTGATGGAGGGGGGAATCACCTCCAAGCCATGTGTCCAGTTAGCAAGGGAATGACAGAACAATAAAAAAAAAACATGGCCGGTCTTAGAATTCCTACATATAACCAAAACCCTAATATACCAAACCTAAATTTCATAATTAAGAACAATTTACACAAAAATTAGGCAGAAAAGATAAGAACCGAAAAAGAATAAAATAAAATAAAAAATACAAGTAAAAATAAGTAAATAAATAATTCAAAAAATAATAAAAAATAAGATCAATTGGCTAAACTCATCAAGTTGCAGGCTTGCTGACAGAAAAAAAGTTAAGAAAATTTCATAAAATTATCTTCATTCTGTTTCTTCATACAGTTCTGGAGAGTTCTGAGAGATTAAGTTACCTTAAGCAGTAACAGACAGTAGTGTGATGGAGGGGGGAATCACCTCCAAGCCATGTGTCCAGTTAGCAAGGGAAATGACAGAGAACAATAAAAAAAAAAAAAAAAAACAAAAAAAAAACATGGCCGGTCTTAGAATTCCTACATATAACCAAAACCCTAATATACCAAACCTAAATTTCATAATTAAGAACAATTTACACAAAAATTAGGCAGAAAAAGATAAGAACCGAAAGTTAATAAATAAAATAAAATACAAGTAAAAATAAGTAAATAAATAACTAAAAAATAATAAAAAATAAGATCACACTGGCTAAACTCACCAATATTGCAGGCTTGTTGACAGAAAAAAAGTTAAGAAAATTTCAAAATTATCTTCATTCTGTTTCTTCTATACAGTTCTGGAGAGATTAAGTTACCTTAAGCAAGCAGTAACAGACAGTAGTGTGATGGAGGGGGGAATCACCTCCAAGCCATGTGTCCAGTTAGCAAGGGAATGACAGAACAATAAAAAAAAACATGGCCGGTCTAGAATTCCTACATATAACCAAAACCCCAATATACCAAACCTAAATTTCATAATTAAGAACAATTTACACAAAAATTAGGCAGAAAAGATAAGAACCGAAAAAGAATAAAATAAAATAAAATACAAGTAAAAATAAGTAAATAAATAATTCAAAAAATAATAAAAATAAGATCACACTGGCTAAACTCACCAAGTTGCAGGCTTGCTGACAGAAAAAAGTTAAGAAAATTTCAAAAATTATCTTCTTCATTCTGTTTCTTCTATACAGTTCTGGAGATTAAGTTACCTTAAGCAAGCAGTAACAGACAGTAGTGTGATGGAGTGGGGGGAATCACCTCCAAGCCATGTGTCCAGTTAGCAAGGGAATGACAGAACAATAAAAAACATGGCCGGTCTTAGAATTCCTACATATAACCAAAACCCTAATATACCAAACCTAAATTTCATAATTAAGAACAATTTACACAAAAATTAGGCAGAAAAGATAAGAACCGAAAAAGAATAAAATAAAATAAAAAATACAAGTAAAAATAAGTAAATAAATAATTCAAAAATAATAAAAAATAAGATCACACTGGCTAAACTCACCAAGTTGCAGGCTTGTTGACAGAAAAAGCTAAGAAAATTTCAAAAATTATCTTCATTCTTGTTTCTTCTATACAGTTCTGAGAGTTCTGGAGAGATTAAGTTACCTTAAGCAAGCAGTAACAGACAGTAGTGTGATGGAGGGGGGAATCACCTCCAAGCCATGTGTCCAGTTAGCAAGGGAATGACAGAGAACAATAAAAAAAAAAAAAAAAAAAAAAACAAAAAAAAAACATGGCCGGTCTTAGAATTCAAGCATATAACCAAAACTCCAATATACAAAACCTAAATTTCATAATTAAGAACAATTTACACAAAAATTAGGCAGAAAAGATAAGAACCGAAAAAGAATAAAATAAAATAAAATACAAGTAAAAATAAGTAAATAAATAATTCAAAAAATACAAAATAAGATCACACTGGCTAAACTCACCAAGTTGCAGGCTTGCTGACAGAAAAAAGTTAAGAAAATTTCAAAATTATCTTCATTCTGTTTCTTCTATACAGTTCTGGAGAGATTAAGTTACCTTAAGCAAGCAGTAACAGACAGCAGTGTGATGGAGGGGAATCACTCCAAGCCATGTGTCCAGTTAGCAAGGGAATGACAGAACAATAAAAAACATGAAATGTCTTAGAATTCCTACATATAACCAAACCCTAATATACCAAACCTAAATTCTTCATAATTAAGAACAATTACACAAAAATTAGGCAGAAAAGATAAGAACCGAAAAAGAATAAAATAAAATAAAAAATACAAGTAAAAATAAGTAAATAAATAATTCAAAAAATAATAAAAAATAAGATCACACTGGCTAAACTCACCACAAGGGCTTGCTGACAGGAAAAAGCTAAGAAAATTTCAAAATTATCTTCATTCTGTTTCTTCTATACAGTTCTTCTGAGATTAAGTTACCTTAAGCAAGCAGTAACAGACAGTAGTGTGATGGAGGGGGGAATACCCCCTGCCATGTGTCCAGTTAGCAAGGGAATGACAGAACAATAAAAAAAAAACATGGCCGGTCTTAGAATTCCTACATATAACCAAAACCCTAATATACCAAACCTAAATTTCATAATTAAGAACAATTTACACAAAAATTAGGCAGAAAAGATAAGAACCGAAAAAGAATAAAATAAAATAAAAAATACAAGTAAAAATAAGTAAATAAATAATTCAAAAAATAATAAAAAATAAGATCATTGACACAAACTCACCAAGTTGCAGGCTTGCTGACAGAAAAAAGTTAAGAAAATTTCAAAAATTATCTCATTCTGTTTCTATACAGTCTTGGAGAGTTCTGGAGAGATTAAGTTACCTTTACAAGCAGTGGTAACAGACAGTAGTGTGATGGAGGGGGGAATCACCTCCAAGCCATGTGTCCAGTTAGCAAGTGGGAATGACAGAGAACAATAAAAAAAAAAAAAAAAAAAAAAAAAAAAAAAAAAACATGGCCGGTCTTAGAATTCCTACATATAATAAAACCCTAATATACCAAACCTAAATTTCATAATTAAGAACAATTTACACAAAAATTAGGCAGAAAAGATAAGAACCGAAAAAGAATAAAATAAAATAAAAAATACAAGTAAAAATAAGTAAATAAATAATTCAAAAATAATAAAAAGTTAAGATCACACTGGTCAAACTCACCAAGTTGCAGGCTTGCTGACAGAAAAAAGTTAAGAAATTTCAAAAATTATCTTCTTATCTATCTTTCCACAGTTCTGGAGAGATTAAGTTGCATCTAAGCAAGCAGCATATGTAGTGTGATGGAGGGGGGAATCACCTCCAAGCCATGTGTCCAGTTAGCAAGGGAATGACAGAACAATAAAAAAACATGGCCGGTCTTAGAATTCTACACATATAACCAAAACCCTAATATACCAAACCTAAATTTCATAATTAAGAACAATTTACACAAAAATTAGGCAGAAAAGATAAGAACCGAAAAAGAATAAAATAAAATAAAATACAAGTAAAATAAGTAAATAAATAATTCAAAAATAATAAAAAAATAAGATCACACTGGCTAAACCCACCAAGTTGCAGGCTTGCTGACAGAAAAAGTTAAGAAAATTTCAAAAATTATCTTCATTCTGTTTCTTCTATACAGTTCTGGAGAGTTCTGGAGAGATTAAGTTACCTTAAGCAAGCAGTAACAGACAGTAGTGTGATGGAGGGGGGGGAATCACCTCCAAGCCATGTGTCCAGTTAGCAAGGGAATGACAGAGAACAATAAAAAAAAAAAAAAAAAAAAAAAAAAAAAAAAAACATGGCCGGTCTTAGAATTCTCACATATAACCAAAACCCTAATATACCAAACCTAAATTTCATAATTAAGAACAATTTACACAAAAATTAGGCAGAAAAGATAAGAACCGAAAAAGAATAAAATAAAATAAAAAATACAAGTAAAAATAAGTAAATAAATAATTCAAAAATAATAAAAAATAAGATCACACTGGCTAAACTCACCAAGTTGCAGGCTTGCTGACAGAAAAGTTAAGAAAATTTCAAAAATTATCTTCATTCTGTTTCTTCTATACAGTTCTGGAGAGATTAAGTTAGCCTTAAGCAAGCAGTAACAGACAGTAGTGTGATGGAGGGGGGAATCACTCCAAGCCATGTGTCCAGTTAGCAAGGGAATGACAGAGAACAATAAAAAAAAAAACAAAAAAAAAAACATGGCCGGTCTTAGAATTCCTACATATAACCAAACCCTAATATACCAAACCTAAATTTCATAATTAAGAACAATTTACACAAAAATTAGGCAGAAAAGATAAGAACCGAAAAAGAATAAAATAAAATAAAAAATACAAGTAAAATAAGTAAATAAATAATTCAAAAATAATAAAAAAAAATAAGATCACACTGGCTAAACTCACCAAGTTGCAGGCTTGCTGACAGAAAAAGTTAAGAAAATTTCAAAAATTATCTTCATTCTGTTTCTTCTATACAGTTCTGGAGAGATTAAGTTACCTTAAGCAAGCAGTAACACAGACAGTAGGATGGAGGGGGGAATCACCTCCAAGCCATGTGTCCAGTTAGCAAGGGAATGACAGAACAATAAAAAGAATAATGGCCGGTCTTAGAATTCCTACATATAACCAAAACCCTAATATACCAAACCTAAATTTCATAATTAAGAACAATTTACACAAAAATTAGGCAGAAAAGATAAGAACCGAAAAAGAATAAAATAAAATAAAAAATACAAGTAAAATAAGTAAATAAATAATTCAAAAAATAATAAAAAATAATAAGATCACACTGGCTAAACTCACCAAGCTGCAGGCTTGCTGACAGAAAAAAAGTTAAGAAAATTTCAAAAATTATCTTCATTCTGTTTTCCTATAATAGTCTCAGAGATTAAGTTACCTTAAGCACAGGAAGAGACAGTAGTGTGATGGAGGGGGGAATCACCTCCAAGCCATGTGTCCAGTTAGCAAGGGAATGACAGAACAATAAAAAAAAAAATAATGTAAGCTGTCTTAGAATTCATATAACCAAAACCCTAATATACCAAACCTAAATTTCATAATTAAGAACAATTTACACAAAAATTAGGCAGAAAAGATAAGAACCGAAAAAGAATAAAAATAAAATAAAAAAAATACAAGTAAAAATAAGTAAATAAATAATTCAAAAAATAATAAAAAATAAGATCACACTGGTTAAACTCACCAAGTTGCAGGCTTGCTGACAGAAAAAAGTTAAGAAAATTTCAAAAATTATCTTCATTCTGTTTCTTCTATACAGTTCTGGAGATTACATTCTACAAGCAGGTAACAGACAGTAGTGTGATGGAGGGGGGAATCACCTCCAAGCCATATAGTCCAGTGCTAGCAAGGGAACATAGAACAATAAAAAAAAACATGGCCGGTCTTAGAATTCCTACATATAACCAAAACCCTAATATACCAAACCTAAATTTCATAATTAAGAACAATTTACACAAAAATTAGGCAGAAAAGATAAGAACCTCAAAAAGAATAAAATAAAATAAAAAATACAAGTAAAAATAAGTAAATAAATAATTCAAAAAATAATAAAAAATAAGATCACACTGGCTAAACTCACCAAGTTGCAGGCTTGCTGACAGAAAAAAGTTAAGAAAATTTCAAAATTATCTTCATTCTGTTTCTTCTATACAGTTCTGGAGAGTTCTGGAGAGATTAAGTTACCTTAAGCAAGCAGTAACAGACAGCAGTGTGATGGAGGGGGGAATCACCTCCAAGCCATGTGTCCAGTTAGCAAGGGAATGACAGAGAAATTAAATAAAATAGCACTATCTTAGAATTCCTACATATAACCAAAACCCTAATATACCAAACCTAAATTTCATAATTAAGAACAATTTACACAAAAATTAGGCAGAAAAGATAAGAACCGAAAAAGAATAAAATAAATAAAAAATACAAGTAAAAATAAGTAAATAAATAATTCAAAAATAAATAAAAAATAAGATCACACTGGCTAAATCACCAAGCTGTAGGCTTGTTGACAGAAAAAAGTTAAGAAAATTTCAAAATTATCTTCATTCTGTTTCTTCTATACAGTTCTGGAGAGTTCTGGAGAGATTAAGTTACCTACAAGCAGTAACAGACAGTAGTGTGATGTGGAGGGGGGAATCACCTCCAAGCCATGTGTCCAGTTAGCAAGGGAATGACAGAGAACAATAAAAAAAAAAAAAAAAAAAAAAAAAAACATGGCCGGTCTTAGAATTCCTACATATAACCAAAACCCTAATATACCAAACCTAAATTTCATAATTAAGAACAATTTACACAAAAATTAGGCAGAAAAGATAAGAACCGAAAAGAATAAAATAAAATAAAAAATACAAGTAAAAATAAGTAAATAAATAATTCAAAAAATAATAAAAATAAGATCACACTGGCTAAACTCACCAAGTTGCAGGCTTGCTGACAGAAAAAAGTTAAGAAAATTTCAAAAATTATCTTCATTCTGTTTCTTCTATACAGTTCTGGAGAGTTCTGGAGAGATTGTTACCTTAAGCAAGCAGTAACAGACAGTAGTGTGACTGAGGGGGGAATCACCTCCAAGCCATGTGTCCAGTTAGGCAAGGGAATGACAGAGAACAATAAAAAAAAAAAAAAAAAAAAAAAAAACATGGCCGGTCTTAGAATTCTACATATAACCAAAACCCTAATATACCAAACCTAAATTTCATAATTAAGAACAATTTACACAAAAAAATTAGGCAGAAAAGATAAGAACCGAAAAAGAATAAAATAAAAATAAAAATACAAGTAAAAATAAGTAAATAAATAATTCAAAAATAATAAAAAATAAGATCACACTGGCTAAACTCACCATTGCAGGCTTGCTGACAGAAAAAAGTTAAGAAAATTTCAAAAATTATCTTCATTCTGTTTCTTCTATGTTTTCCTGGAGAGATTAAGTTACCTTAAGCAAGCAGTAACAGACAGTAGTAAGATGGAGGGGGAATCACCAAGCCATGTGTCCAGTTAGCAAGGGAATGACAGAACAATAAAAAAAACATGGCTGGTCTTAGAATTCCTACATATAACCAAAACCCTAATATACCAAACCTAAATTTATAATTAAGAACAATTTACACAAAAATTAGGCAGAAAAGATAAGAACCGAAAAAAGAATAAAATAAAATAAAAAAATACAAGTAAAAATAAGTAAATAAATAATTCAAAAATAATAAAAAACAAGATCACACTGGCTAAACTCACCAAGTTGCAGGCTTGCTGACAGAAAAAAGTTAAGAAAATTTCAAAAATTATCTTCATTCTGTTTCTTCTATACAGTTCTGGAGAGTTCTGGAGAGATTAAGTTACCTTAAGCAAGCAGTAACAGACAGTAGTGTGATGGAGGGGGGAATCACCTCCAAGCCATGTGTCCAGTTAGCAAGGGAATGACAGAGAACAATAAAAAAAAAAAAAAAAAAAAAACAAAAAAAAAACATGGCCGGTCTTAGAATTCTACATATAACCAAAAAAACCCTAATATACCAAACCTAAATTTCATAATTAAGAACAATTTACACAAAAATTAGGCAGAAAAGATAAGTCCAAAAAGAATAAAATAAAATAAAATACAAGTAAAAATAAGTAAATAAATAATTCAAAAAATAATAAAAAAATAAGATCACACTGGCTAAACTCACCAAGCTGCAGGCTTGCTGACAGAAAAAGTTAAGAAAATTTCAAAAAATTATCTTCATTCTGTTTCTTCTATACAGTTCTGGAGAGATTAAGTTACCCAAGCAAGCAGTAACAGACAGTAGTGTGATGGAGGGGGAATCAATTTCAGCCATGTGTCCAGTTACAAGCAAGGAAAAGACAGAACAATAAAAAAAACATGGTCAGGTCTTAGAATTCCTACATATAACCAAAACCCTAATATACCAAACCTAAATTTCATAATTAAGAACAATTTATACAAAAATTAGGCAGAAAGATAAGAACCGAAAAAGAATAAAATAAAATAAAAATACAAGTAAAAATAAGTAAATAAATAATTCAAAAAATAACAAAAAAGGTATGATCACACTGGCTAAACTCACCAAGTTGCAGGCTTGCTGACAGAAAAAGTTAAGAAAATTTCAAAATTATCTTCATTCTGTTTCTTCTATACAGTTCTGGAGAGTTCTGGAGAGATTAAGTTACCTAAGCAAGCAGTAACAGACAGCAGTGTGATGGAGGGGGGAATCACCTCCAAGCCATGTGTCCAGTTAGCAAGGGAATGACAGAGAACAACAAAAACAAAAAAAAACATGGCCGGTCTTAGAATTCCTACATATAACCAAAACCCTAATATACCAAACCTAAATTTCATAATTAAGAACAATTTACACAAAAATTAGGCAGAAAAAGATAAGAACCGAAAAAGAATAAAATAAAATAAAATACAAGTAAAATAAGTAAATAAATAATCTAAAAATAATAAAAAAATAACATCACACTGGCTAAACTCACTGTTGCAGGCTTGCTGACAGAAAAAGTTAAGAAAATTTCAAAAATTATCTTCATTCTGTTTCTTCTATACAGTTCTGGAGAGATTAAGTTACCTTAAGCAAGCAGTAACAGACAGTAGTGTGATGGAGGGGGAATCACCTCCAAGCCATGTGTCCAGTTAGCAAGGGAATGACAGAACAATAAAAAAAAAAAAGGCCGGTCTTAGAATTCCTACATATAACCAAAAAACCCTAATATACCAAACCCAAATTTCATAATTAAGAACAATTTACACCAAAAATTAGCAGAAAAGATAAGAACCGAAAAAGAATAAAATAAAATAAAAAGAAAGTAAAAATAAGTAAATAAATAATTCAAAAAATAATAAAAAAATAAGATCACACTGGCTAAATCCCGATACCATTGCAGGCTTGCTGACAGAAAAAGTTAAGAAAATTTCAAAATTATCTTCATTCTGTTTCTTCTATACAGTTCTGGAGATTAAGTTACCTTAAGCAAGCAGTAACAGACAGTAGTGTGATGGAGGGGGAATCACCTCCAAGCCATGTGTCCAGTTAGCAAGGGAATGACAGAGAACAATAAAAAAAAAACATGGCCGGTCTTAGAATTCCTATATATAACCAAAACCCTAATATACCAAACCTAAATTTTATAATTAAGAACAATTAAAAAAATTAGGTAGAAAAGATAAGAACCTAAAAAGAATAAAATAAAACAAAAAATACAAGTAAAAATAAGTAAATAAATAATTCAAAAATAATAAAAATAAGATCACATTTCAATAAACTCACCAAGTTGCAGGCTTGCTGACAGAAAAAGTTAAGAAATTTCAAAATTATCTTCATTCTGTTTCTTCTATACAGTTCTGGAGAGTTCTGGAGATTAAGTTACCTTAAGCAAGCAGAAGCAGACAGTAGTGTGATGTGAGGGGGAATCACCTCCAAGCCATGTGTCCAGTTAGCAAGGGAATGACAGAGAACAATAAAAAAAAAAAAAAACATGGCCGGTCTTAGAATTCCTACATATAACCAAAACCCTAATATACCAAACCTAAATTTCATAATTAAGAACAATTTACACAAAAATTAGGCAGAAAAGATAAGAAACCAAAAAAGAATAAAATAAAATAAAATACAAGTAAAAATAAGTAAATAAATAATTCAAAAAATAATAAAAATAAGATCACACTGGCTAAAACTCACCAAGCGAAGCCATTAGACAGAAAAAAGTTAAGAAAATTTCAAAATTATCTTCATTCTGTTTCTTCTATACAGTTCTGGAGAGTTCTGGAGAGATTGGTTACCTTACAAGCAGTAACAGACAGTAGTGTGATGGAGGGGGGAATCACCTCCAAGCCATGTGTCCAGTTAGCAAGGGAATGACAGAGAACAATAAAAAAAAAAAAAAAAAAAAAAAAAACATGGCCGGTCTTAGAATTCCTACATATAACCAAAACCCCAATATACCAAACCTAAATTTCATAATTAAGAACAATTTACACAAAAATTAGGCAGAAAAGATAAGAACCGAAATAAGAATAAAATAAAATAAAAATACAAGTAAAATAAGTAAATAAATAATTCAAAAAATAATAAAAATAAGATCACACTGGCTAAACTCACCAAATTGCAGGCTTGCTGACAGAAAAAAAAAAGTTAAGAAAATTTCAAAATTATCTTCATTCTGTTTCTTCTATACAGTTCTGGAGAGTTCTGGAGAGATTAAGTTACCCACAAGCAGTAACAGACAGCAGTGTGATGGAGGGGGAATCACTCCAAGCCATGTGTCCAGTTAGCAAGGGAATGACAGAGAACAATAAAAAAAAAAAAAAAAAAAAAGAAACATGGCCGGGTCTTAGAATTCCTACATATAACCAAAACCCTAATATACCAAACCTAAATTTCATAATTAAGAACAATTTACACAAAAATTAGGCAGAAAAGATAAGAACCGAAAAAGAATAAAATAAAATAAAAAATAATAAATAAATAAGTAAATAAATAATTCAAAAAATAATAAAAATAAGATCACACTGGCTAAACTCACCAAGTTGCAGGCTTGTTGACAGAAAAAAGTTAAGAAAATTTCAAAAAATTATCTTCATTCTGTTTCTTCTATACAGTTCTGGAGAGATTAAGTTACCTTAAGCAAGCAGTAACAGACAGTAGTGTGATGGAGGGGGGAATCACCTCCAAGCCATGTGTCCAGTTAGCAAGGGAATGACAGAACAATAAAAAAAAACATGGCCGGTCTTAGAATTCCTACATATAACCAAAACCCTAATATACCAAAATCAAAATTTCATAATTAAGAACAATTTACACAAAAATTAGGCAGAAAAGATAAGAACCGAAAAAGAATAAAATAAAATAAAAAAGGACATAAAAATAAGTAAATAACAATTCAAAAATAATAAAAAATAAGATCACAATGCATAAACTCACCAAGTTGCAGGCTTGCTGACAGAAAAAAGTTAAGAAAATTTCAGAAAATTATCTTCTATTCTGTTTCTTCTATACAGTTCTGGAGAGTTCTGGAGAGATTGGTTACCCATGTTATAACAGACAGTAGTGATGGAGGGGGGAATCACTCCAAGCCATGTGTCCAGTTATTAGCAAGTGAATGACAGAGAACAATAAAAAAAAAAAAAAAAAAAAAAAAAAAAAAAAAACATGGCCGGTCTTAGAATTCTACACATATAACCAAAACCCCATAACAAACCTAAATTTCATAATTAAATAATTTACACAAAAATTAGGCAGAAAAGATAAGAACCGAAAAAGAATAAAATAAATAAAAATACAAGTAAAAATAAGTAAATAAATAATTCAAAAAAATAATAAAAAATAAGATCACACTGGCTAAACTCACCAAGACAGAAAACACACAGAAAAGCAGAAAATTTCAAAATTATCTTCATTCTTGTTTCTTCTATACAGTTCTGGAGAGTTCTGGAGAGACTAAGTTACCTTAAGCAAGCAGTAACAGACAGTAGTGTGATGGAGGGGGGAATCACCTCCAAGCCATGTGTCCAGTTAGCAAGGGAATGACAGAGAACAATAAAAAAAAAAAACATGGCCGGTCTTAGAATTCCTACATATAACCAAAACCCTGAATATACCAAACCTAAATTCCATAATTAAGAACAATTCTATACAAAAATTAGGCAGAAAAGATAAGAACCGAAAAAGAATGAAATAAAATAAAAAATACAAGTAAAAATAAGTAAATAAATAATTCAAAATAATAAAAAATAAGATCAACAACAAATTCACCAAGCTGCAGGCTTGCTGACAGAAAAAAGTTAAGAAAATTTCAAAAATTATCTTCATTCTGCGCTTCTATACAGTTCTGGAGAGTTCTGGAGAGATTAAGTTACCTTAAGCAAGCAGTAACAGACAGTAGTGTGATGGAGGGGGGAATCACCTCCAAGCCATGTGTCCAGTTAGCATGGGAATGACAGAGAACAATAAAAAAAAAAAACATGGCCGGGTCTTAGAATTCCTACATATAACCAAAACCCTAATATACCAAACCTAAATTTCATAATTAAGAACAATTTACACAAAAATTAGGCAGAAAAGATAAGAACCGAAAAAGAATAAAATAAAATAAAAAATACAAGTAAAAATAAGTAAATAAATAATTCAAAAAATAATAAAAAATAAGATCACACTGGCTAAACTCACCAAGTTGCAGGCTTGCTGACAGAAAAAAGTTAAGAAAATTTCAAAAATTATCTTCATTCTGTTTCTTCTATACAGTTCTGGAGAGTTCTGGAGAGATTAAGTTACCTTGTGGAGGTCCTGGGTATGGTGGTAAACTGCATCTGGCAACAAGGCCGTGATTGGGAGGTTATGAGGAGCAAGAAACCACCTCTTATTTGCTGTTGTTTCCAGGTTCACCCTGATCCAGAGTGATAGCTCCTGTTAGGGTCCCAGCTCTGGGTAAATAGTTTATCCCCAAACTGAGGTCAAAAAACGATGAAAATATAAAAATAGACTTTCATAGAAATATATGCATAAAAATAGATTTCTATAGAAAATATACATTTTTGAATGAAAAATATTACCAACAATACATTTTTGAGGAAAAAAAATTATTACCATTACACAAAAAAATTATTGCCGTCATACATATTTAAAGGAAAAAATTCTTATTAGGAATACATTTTCGAATACAAAACTAGAAGACATCTTCAGTTTCTAAAATAAAATACAAATAAAAACAAAAAAGATTTCATCAAAATCTGATCAAATCAACCTTCATACTATAATGAAACATTAAAAAAAAATATCTTAAAACCCCAACTTTTTGGCATTAAATAACCCCAAGAGGTTGATATTTTTTTTTTTAATCATATCACCCTGAGCAAGGCAGTAACACCACTGATTTGCAGGGTGCTATGTAAGAATGAAAAGATTTGGAAAAGAGAAAGCCGGAAACCACATCCTAAACAGGGAACAAGGGATGAGCCTCTACATCTGTACAATAGACGTGGGTGGAGTGTGAACCGGGCGATAGTTTAGTCTATCTACTCCAATTGAAGAAAAAAAAAAGAAAAGAGTGAAAAGATTAGAAAAGAGAAAGCCGGAAACCACATCCTAAACAGGGAACAAGGGATGAGCCTCTACACCTGTACAATAGACGTGGGTGGAGTGTGAACCGGGCGATAGTTTAGTCTATCTACTCCAATTGAAAAAAAAAAAGAGAAAAGAAAAGAGTAAAAAAGATTAGAAAAGAGAAAGCCGGAAATCACATCCTAAACAAGGAAACAAGGGATGAGCCTCTACACCTGTTCAATAGACGTGGGTGGAGTGTCAAGCCGGGCGATAGTTTAGTCTATCTATTTCAACTGAAAAAAAGAAAAAAGAAAAGAGTGAAAAGATTGGAAAAGAGAAAGCCGAAAAGAGAAATGATGATGAAGGAAAAGATGATCATAAAAAACCAAAATGTGTGTGAAATAATCAATTCCTTAAATGGCATGAAAAACAACAACAAATTTTTTTTTATCAAAATTTGGAATATTTTCTGTTTGCAAAATACTCACTGTTCCATTACAGTCAATCAGTTAAGTGCCGTACGTGATACACGCTTTGGGCGATCATGTCTCGAAAGAGACATGACTGACTGGGCAGAAGTTTATCCCGCAGTAGGTTGCCATTGCTTTCTACGGTAGACTGGTTGCCAGCCAAGGCTATAGAACCCAATCTGTCCTGTTACTTAACCCATAACTGGAAGGAAGAGACGGATTAATACCTTTCCCAAGGGTTTCTGATGAAGTGAATATTGGCTTGGAACGACAAATCAGGGAGCCGAGTTTGAATTCCAATTGAATTCCATGCATTCACTTACACACTGCGGGATAATCTTCTGCCCAGTCAGTCATGTCTCTTTCGAGACATGATCGCCCAAAGCGTGTATCACGTACGGCACTTAACTGATTGACTGAATATAAATAGTTGGAGACATGATTAAGGCTTAGATTGGGCATAAAGTGGGGGATCGGTTTTATACTGTTATGAATTAATAAACTGATCCCCCACTAATTACTACTTAATAATATAATACCTTTCTCTCCGCTTTAGCTATGAGTCAAATAACAGGATAGATTGGGTTCTATAGCTTTGGTCGGCAACCAGTCTACCGCAGAAAGCAATGGCAACCTACTGCGGGATAATCTGCCCAGACTGAAGTGTATTTGTGCGTAAGTGAATGCAAGGAATTTAACTGGAATTCGAACTCGGCTCCCCGCTTTCTCGTTCCGAGTCGATATCCACTGCACCGCAACGCACATAATGGATGTGTTCCATTACAGTTTGACAAAATCATCAGAAATAAGTTGAGAATCCAATTCTGTTCAGCAGGTTTGCTTTACAGATTAATATAGATTATCTTTAAGCCTGGATTAACTTTATCTGTTTATACTTGTCAGTATTTGGAAATAGATTTGACAGTTTGTTATTAATTACAGTTGCAGCCATGGAAAAAACTTTATTAGTGTTACTGGAATTCTTGTCATTACCTTAGAGAATGTCATTTTCATGGCAATGCCCTTGATACAAGTTTCTGAAAAGCTCTTGGAGATACTGTGATGATATAAGCTTTTTACAAAGTCCCCTATTTTTTTCTGTCTATTTTTTCTTTCTTTTTTTTTCTTTTTTTTTTTTTTACTAATGTTTATTTTATACAGAGCCTAAGAGCCATTCAAGGTAGAGGATCAATGTATGCTGTTGTATTAGCATAAGAAAGTATAAGAAATAAAGTTATTGGGTTTTTTTATAATCATTTCACCCCAGGCAAGGCGGAAATGTCACTGGTACACAGGGGGTTACAATGAGAGAATAAAAAAAGGTACAGGGTATGTCAAAGAAAGGAAAAGAGATGGATGAGAATGAAATAGATAAAAGATGGGAATTGACATTGCATTTAAGTGTGAGAAAAGAAAAGATTTTGAAACTGTCAGATTGTTCTACCAGACCTGCTATAAGTTTTCTTTTATAATCATTTTACCCCATGAAAGGTAGAAATGCCACTGGTGAACAGGGGGTTAGAGTGAGAGAATAAATAAGGTGCAAGGCTGTCAAAGAAAGGATAAGAGATGAATGGGAATCAAGTCGATAAAAGATGGCAATTGACATTGTGTTTAAACTTTTGCAGATTGTAGCTATCAGGAAAGCAAGCAAACAGAAGTAAGTTCCACAAATGGGTTTGAGTTTGAGCTTTGTTTAATGGCATATTCAATTGGAGTAGATAAACTAAACTATCGCCTGGTTCACACTCCACCCACGTCTATTGTACAGGTGTAGAGGCTCATCCCTTATTCCCTGTTTAGGATGTGGTTTCCGGCTTTCTCTTTTCTAATCTTTTCACTCTTTTCTTTTATTTTTTTCAGAGTAGATAGACTAAACTATCATCCAGTTCACACTCCACCCACGTCTATTGTACAGGTGTAGAGGCTCATCCCTTGTTCTCTGTTTAGGATGTGGTTTCTGGCTTTCTTTTTTCTAATCCTTGTTAGGGGACCTAAGTTTAGACGAAACAGACAACCTCCTCCAGGATAATTTTTTGGTGGTGATTCTGTGGAGTTTCAGCATTGTCATGTCAGTTCACTCGTTTGATGTTATCTGACCAGTTCCTGTGTTGACATCCCCATTTACCTCTGCCTTCAACACTGCCTCGACTGATGGTTTTGCAGAAGCTGTTACGTTATGTGGCGTGGCCAAGCCATAAACTCTTCCAATGCTTGATAATTTTTTTTTTAATGAATTAAATTTTTCAGGTCCACTGTTATTCGTCTTTCCAATTTTGATGGGAGTTTCGATCTTTTGTTTAAGTCAGTGTGAACGTCAACATCTTGATTATATAATTACTTGATTTTTAGTTACGTATACAATTTTCGATGTGGCTGCAGTTGAAAGTCTTCAAGTGATTTAATTTTTGCTATTATCATCTGATCACTTTCTGTCATAATTTCTGGGATGAGGAGTTATCATTATTTACATTATTTATATTTGGTCTATTGTCCTCATCTTTGTTGTTATTATCACCTGATGGCCTTCCTTTCTGAATTTCTTGGATGAGGAGTTATCATTATTTCCATTATCTATATTGGGACTATTGTCCTCATCTTTGTTGTTATTATCACCTGATTGCCTTCTGTCTGAATTTCTGGGATGAGGAGTTATCATTATTTACATTATTTATATTTGGGACTATTGTCCTCATCTTTGTTGTTATTATCACCTGATTGACTTCTGTCTGAATTTCTGGGATGAGGAGTTATCATTATTTACATTATTTATATTCGGACTATTGTCCTCATCTTTGTTGTTATTATCACCTGATTGACTTCTGTCTGAATTTCTTGGATGAGGAGTTATCATTATTTCCATTATCTATATTGGGACCATTGTCCTCATCTTTGTTGTTATTATCACCTCATTGCCTTCGATCTGAATTTCTGGAATGAGGATTATCATTGTTTACATTATTTGTATTTGGACTGTTGTCCTCATCTTTGTTGTTATTATCACCTGATTGCCTTCCATCTGAATTTTTTGGTTGAGGAGTGATCATTATTTCCATTATTTATATTTGGACTGTTGTCCTCATCTTTGTTGTTATTATCACCTCATTGCCTTCTGTCTGAATTTTTGGGATGAGGAGTTATCATTATTTACATTATTTATATTTGGGCTATTGTCCTTATCTTTGTTGTTATTATCACCTCATTGCCTTCCATCTGAATTTCTGGGATGAGGAGTTATCATTATTTAAATTATTTATATTTGGGCTATTGTCCTTATCTTTGTTGTTATTATCACCTGATTGCCTTCTGTCTGAATTTCTGGGATGAGGAGTTATCATTATTTACATAATTTATATTTGGACTATTATCCTCATCTTTATTGTTATTATCACCTGATCTTTCTGAATTTCTGATATGAAGGATTATCATTATTTACATTATTTATACTCTGTCTCTATTCTCCTCATATTTGTTGTTTTTATGACAAAGTTCTGGCCCTATGGTCTTCCTCAAGTGTCTATCAATATAGACATGTTGAAAACAATGAAAATAATAGGTTAAATAAGATGAACATGAATAAAATCTAGTAATTTACTTTTTGTTGCATAGAATAAGAATTTATGAATATTCATAAAAATTCTAGACTGATTCTAGATTCGGGATTTCTGGCAATGCAGAGATTGATTTAAAACACATGTGTCATGAATAAAACTAATAAATATTGATGAGATTTCATTTTCAGAAATATTCAACACAAGACTCCAAAGAAAAAAATCTGTGATAAAAACAACCAAGATGAGGTTACTTAAATAATTGAGAAATAATTTTTATTATTATTATTATTAGTATTATTCTGTCTTTTCTCATTTTAATCTTACTTTCTTTCAGGTCATTCTCAAATTATAAGCATCCTACTCGACAATGGTGCGGACTATGCCTGTTCTGATTCTAATAGTGCCACACCCTTGCATTATGCTGCCAAAAATAACTCTGCAGTAAGTTTTATGAGTAAAATATTTTCGTTTGGTTACTTTTTTTTTTGTTTGTTTTTCAGGAACCTGGAAATAGATATGAGTTTTAGAAAATCAAGTATTAACTTCCCAGTTTAGCATCTATTATATCGCAGGGAACGATATAAATGACAAAGTAAATTTCAAGTGGAAAGACTTACACAACATGTAAAGGGTAAACAAATAAGAGAGTTTATTGTACAGAAAAGTACAAGTAACAGTGAGTTCATAAAATGGAAAGTCAAGACGGAATAGGAGTGGAAATTGAATCGTCTTATACTTCCTTACTTGAATACTTCTTAATCTCTTTGACGAATCAACTATCAGGGGTGATAGGATGTACCATTATAACAATATATATATATCGTGGGAATGACACAGATAACAAGGTAAATTTCAAGTGGAAAGATTTACACAACACGTAATGGGTAAACAAATAAGAGAGTTTATTGTACGGAAAAGTCCAAGTAACAGAGATTTCATAAAATGGTAACTCATGACGAAATGGGAGAAGAAATTAAATCGTCTCATACTTCCTTACTTGAATACTTCTTAATCTCTTTGACGAATCAACTATCAGGGGTGATAGGATGTACCATTATAACAATATATATATATATATATATATATATCGTGGGAATGACACAGATAACAAGGTAAATTTCAAGTGGAAAGATTTACACAACACGTAATGGGTAAACAAATAAGAGAGTTTATTGTACGGAAAAGTCCAAGTAACAGAGATTTCATAAAATGGTAACTCATGACGAAATGGGAGAAGAAATTAAATCGTCTCATACTTCCTTACTTGAATACTTCTTAATCTCTTTGACGAATCAACTATCAGGGGTGATAGGATGTACCATTATAACAATATATATATATATATATATATATATCGCGGGAATGACACAGATAACAAGGTAAATTTCAAGTGGAAAGATTTACACAACACGTAATGGGTAAACAAATAAGAGAGTTTATTGTACGGAAAAGTCCAAGTAACAGAGATTTCATAAAATGGTAACTCATGACGAAATGGGAGAAGAAATTAAATCGTCTCATACTTCCTTACTTGAATACTTCTTAATTTCTTTGACGAATCAACTATCAGGGGTGATAGGATCTACCATTATAACTATATATATATATATATATATATATATCGTGGGAATGACACAGATAACAAGGTAAATTTCAAGTGGAAAGATTTACACAACACGTAATGGGTAAACAAATAAGAGAGTTTATTGTACGGAAAAGTCCAAGTAACAGAGATTTCATAAAATGGTAACTCATGACGAAATGGGAGAAGAAATTAAATCGTCTCATACTTCCTTACTTGAATACTTCTTAATTTCTTTGACGAATCAACTATCAGGGGTGATAGGATCTACCATTATAACTATATATATATATATATATATATATATCGTGGGAATGACACAGATAACAAGGTAAATTTCAAGTGGAAAGATTTACACAACACGTAATGGGTAAACAAATAAGAGAGTTTATTGTACGGAAAAGTCCAAGTAACAGAGATTTCATAAAATGGTAACTCATGACGAAATGGGAGAAGAAATTAAATCGTCTCATACTTCCTTACTTGAATACTTCTTAATCTCTTTGACGAATCAACTATCAGGGGTGATAGGATGTACCATTATAACAATATATATATATATATATATATATCGTGGGAATGACACAGATAACAAGGTAAATTTCAAGTGGAAAGATTTACACAACACGTAATGGGTAAACAAATAAGAGAGTTTATTGTACGGAAAAGTCCAAGTAACAGAGATTTCATAAAATGGTAACTCATGACGAAATGGGAGAAGAAATTAAATCGTCTCATACTTCCTTACTTGAATACTTCTTAATTTCTTTGACGAATCAACTATCAGGGGTGATAGGATCTACCATTATAACTATATATATATATATATATATATATATCGTGGGAATGACACAGATAACAAGGTAAATTTCAAGTGGAAAGATTTACACAACACGTAATGGGTAAACAAATAAGAGAGTTTATTGTACGGAAAAGTCCAAGTAACAGAGATTTCATAAAATGGTAACTCATGACGAAATGGGAGAAGAAATTAAATCGTCTCATACTTCCTTACTTGAATACTTCTTAATCTCTTTGACGAAATCAACTATCAGGGGTGATAGGATCTACCATTATAACTATATATATATATATATATATATATATCGCGGGAATGACACAGATAACAAGGTAAATTTCAAGTGGAAAGATTTACACAACACGTAATAGGTAAACAAATAAGAGAGTTTATTGTACGGAAAAGTCCAAGTAACAGAGATTTCATAAAATGGTAACTCATGACGAAATGGGAGTGGAATACTTCCTTACTTGAATACTTCTTGTACATGAATAAATCAGAATAATTCTTTCAACTGATTATCTTCATCTCTGATTTTTTTTTTTTAACAAAATTGCAAATCGCCTGAAAAACTGCTCATGGAAGAAACCTAGGTCGCATAATAACTCGTTTACAAATGAAGAATATATATACATATACTTACTTTCCCGATGACTGCAATCTCAAACAATTTAAATGTAAAGTCAATAGTTATCTCCTATCTCACTAACTTGCATCCTCTCTCTTATGCTCCTTTCTCCATCCACTCCACTCTCATCAGTATTCTCTTCCTTCTCTTACCCACTTCCTGACACCCTCTATATAACCTGTCACTCTTTCTCATAACTTTCCTCCTATGTAACTCCCTGCAAAACAGTGGCAGCAAAATGCCTTGCTTGGGGCGATATGATTATAAAAAAAAATTCTATACTATTATAATGTTGATATAAAGTGGGGGATCAATTCTACATTACAATCAATATATAAACTTATCCCTCACTTTATAGCCACATTCATCCTTCTCTTACCCACTTCCTGACATCCCCTATAACCTGTCACTCTTTCTCATAACATTCCTCCTATGTAACCCCTTGCAGAACAGTGGCAATAAAATGCCTTGCTTGGGGCGATATGATTATAAAAAAAAAAATCACTTTTAAACCACATCACATTTCTGCTTCCAACTGCATTGACAATTCCAAAAGTGGGACCTAAAATCCAACCATGTGCTAATTCAAGGTAGAGACATGCTATATCTTTTATTGCTAAAAATTCATATCATTATTATTCAATTGTCGCATCATTTTTCATAGTTTTCTTGTAACCCTAGGCCACTTTAAGTCACTCAGTTAAAGCCATGGGATCCACTAACTTTTAGATAAAATCTTTTGTTAATATAAATTCTTATTTAATTTCCAAAGTATGACATTATGCAACTTTTCCACTATATCACAAAAGAATCAACCTGGTTTTTATTATATGAAATCTTCAAGACATTTTATAATGGCTTCAATAAATAAGAATTACTAACAAAACATGTTACATGGATCAAGCTAATTTATGGTTTGCAACTTCCTAGTCAAAATAAACTATTTCACTTCAAATACAACTATTCAAATGTGCCAATTGCTCATATTCCTCGACACTATTAAAGATTTTTACTTGTTTTTCTTTCATAATAATTAAAAGAAAAAGAAAGACAAGTTAAAAGTAAATAATAATAACAATTAAAAAAAAGTCTACTTTTAATTGTATAAAAGCAAGAGAAATAAGATGAAAGAAAAACTAGTCAAAAATTAATAATAATGACAAGGCTTCATCTAAGAAATCCACACAAATTAACACTACTACTACTACTACTAGGTATAAAGAAGCAAGAGAAATAAGATGAAAGAAAGACTAGTAAAAAATTAATAATAATGACAAGGCTTCATCTAAGAAATCCACACAAATTAACACTACTACTACTACAAGATGTAAAGAAGCAAGAGAAATAAGATGAAAGAAAAACTAGTCAAAAATTAATAATAATGACAAGGCTTCATCTAAGAAATCCACACAAATTAACACTACTACTACTACTACTACTACTACTACTAGGTGTAAAGAAGCAAGAGAAATAAGATGAAAGAAAGACTAGTCAAAAATTAATAATAATGACAAGGCTTCATCTAAGAAATCCACACAAATTAACACTACTACTACTACTACTACTACTACTAGGTGTAAAGAAGCAAGAGAAATAAGATGAAAGAAAGACTAGTCAAAAATTCATAATAATGACAAGGCTTCATCTAAGAAATCCACACAAATTAACACTACTACTACTACTACTAGGTGTAAAGAAGCAAGAGAAATAAGATGAAAGAAAGACTAGTCAAAAATTCATAATAATGACAAGGCTTCATCTAAGAAATCCACACAAATTAACACTACTACTACTACTACTACTAGGTGTAAAGAAGCAAGAGAAATAAGATGAAAGAAAGACTAGTCAAAAATTCATAATAATGACAAGGCTTCATCTAAGAAATCCACACGAATTAACACTACTACTACTACTACTACTAGGTGTAAAGAAGCAAGAGAAATAAGATGAAAGAAAGACTAGTCAAAAATTCATAATAATGACAAGGCTTCATCTAAGAAATCCACACAAATTAACACTACTACTACTACTACTACTAGGTGTAAAGAAGCAAGAGAAATAAGATGAAAGAAAGACTAGTCAAAAATTCATAATAATGACAAGGCTTCATCTAAGAAATCTACACAAATTAACACTACCACTACTACTAGATGTAAAGAAGCAAGAGAAATAACATGAAAAAAGTCAAAAATTAATAATCATGACAAAGCTTTATCTAAGAAATCAACATCACCAATGACTACCACTACTAGGTGTAAAGAAGCAACAAAAATGAGATGAAAGAAAGTCTAGTCAAGATGTATTAATAATAACAAGACCTCATTTTGGAAATCCACATAAAGTAGTAGTAGTACTACTACTACTACTTTTTTTAAAGAAGTGAGTAAAATAAAAATGAAAATTATACAAGTTGAAAGTGTTAATTATGCCAAGGTTTTATCTATAAAATTCACAGAAAGTAATACAGTAATATTCATGCTTAGTAAAAAAAAAAAAAAAAATTGAGTTTTTGGACCCACACACACACCATACACTTACATGTGCATATGAAATATAGGCATTGCAGCCTATAAAAGCCTCTGCATTTGTGTGTATGAATGTGATTTAGGTACCTACATAAAATTGCTAAAATAATGAGCAAACCATAATGCAAACCTGCTCCAAACACAATGAAAGCATATTTATCATCAAAATCTTTGTTATTCTTATGAAAGATCAAAGTATTTTTTTGGGGTATTTAATTAAATCTTTCTCTTCTTTTTAAAAAAATTCAAAATCTTTATTAAAATCTTGATATATATATATATATTTTTTTATTAGGAGCTGGATAATAAATTATTATAGCAAACTTTAGTGTCTGTTTTTCTTTGACAGATCCATTAACTTAGAAATTATTGCATAAATCAAATAATTGTCAGATTTTAATGAAACTTTCAGGACTTATTTACAAATGAATGAAATTCTTTTAGAAATCTTTCTCTATTAAAAAATCTTGATACAAATATTTTTTTATGTGTGTTTCCCTCCCTTATTTAATTCTATGAAAACTTGAGAAATTCAACCTGATTATTTTTACTGACTATATTAATTGAAAGTAAAGTTCTTTAGAGAATTTAAATCACCATTTTTTTTTTGTTGCAAAGCCGGACCCCATCTTCAAATCTGCTCTGATAATAAAAAACAATAAATGCAATAAAACTTATTAGAGAAGATTTTAATTGTTTTAATGAATCATATGTAAGAATAATGTTCTTTTAAGAAAAAGTTGCTTAAAAAAAAAATTCAAGATCTGTTTTCATTTTTTCAAATTTAATTAGAATAATTGATATTTTGAAATTTTTAAAAACTCCATTTCATTGGTGTAACTCTCAAAAAATATTTTTCTTTTTAATTCAAATATTTACTAATCATACATTGTAAAACTTATTAAAATCTCATCATCTCAAATATTTTCAAAAGAATTTTTATTCTTTTGATGCTGCGGATATTTTGGACTGAGCATGCAAGTAACGATGAGGTATTGGAAAGAATGGCTACACAAAGGAAATTAATACTGAGCATCAGAAAGAGACAACTGAAGTTCCTGGGACACGCAATGAGGAAGGAGGGCTTGGAGAATCTGATACTGACAGGTCAGATAGAAGGAAAAAGAGACAGAGGAAGGCAGTGGATAACATATTTGCAGGGCCTGATCAGGTGGATGACAGAACGGGGGTTGCAAGATGTAACAGGAGCATACATACTAAGAGCCACCAAGGATAGGGAGACGTGGAGAACCATGATCACCTACGTCCTGAAGGGACAGGGCTCAGAGAAGAAGATGTGTAAAAATGTACCAAAGTGTTGTGGAGTAGTTTTCGCACTGAAAAATATTATTGTGCTATGTCAGTTGCTAATCGACCTAACGCACCCCTAATGGTTACGAACTTGATAATCTTCGACTGAAAAGCTGACTCTTTAGTATTCGGCTAACTGCCGACTAATATCAACTGCCTAGTAGTTCTACTGAACTCCAATTAAAGAACTCTCTAGGAACTCCTAGAACTTCTAAGAAACTTTCCAAGAACTTCTCAAGTTAACTTCCTTTTAACTCTTATTAATATAGGAGGGAGAGTCCATTATCTGAGGCAATAGCCGTGTTTCACCATAACACAAAGTTTATAGATGCGGTTGCCCATGAACAACACTGTCAGAAAATATGAGTGATAACTATAGCAATTTTACAGCCAAAATTCTTTAAAATTCAATGAAATATTCTTGTTCTTCTTTTTCCATGTGCCTTGTCCTTTCAGGACGTAGGTGATCATGGCTTTCCACGTCTCCCTATCCCTGGTGGCTCTGGGCACACTTTCTCCTGTTACACCACCCAAACCTCGCTCTACCATCCACTAGCTCAAGCCCATAAATCTAGAATATAAATGTATAGAAACTAGCATGGCCACAAAATGAGGGATCAGTTTATATTGTGATTATAATATAGATTTGATCCCCCACTTTATATCCACATTATAATTTCTTATGAACACGACATATATATTCTTCTATGTGCCCTGTCCTTTCAGAACGTAGGCAATCATGGCTTTCCACGTCTCCCTACGTCTCCCTACGTCTCCCTATCCCTGGTGGCTCTGGGCACACTTTCTCCCGTTACACCACCCAAACCTCGCTCTGCCATCCACTAGCTCAAGCCTATCAATCTACAATATAAATGTTAAGATACTAGCATGGCCACAAAATGAGGGATTAGTTTATATATTGATTATGATATAGAATTGATACCCCACTTTATATCCACATTATAATTTCTTATAAACAGTTGGCATATATATTCTTCTTCTATGTGTTCTGTCCTTTCAGGACATAGGCGATCATGGCTTTCCACGTCTCCCTATCCCTGGTGGCTCTTAGTATGTTTTCACCTGTTACACCACTCAATCCATGTTGTCATCCACCTGCTCAGGTTCTTCAAATATGTTAGCCATTGCTTTCCCCATCTCTTTTTCCCTCTATCTGGCCTGTTTGTATCAGGTTCTCCAAACCCTCCTTCCTCATTGCATGTCCTAGGAACCTCATCATTGCTCTCATGCTCAATCCATGATATCCATAGCATCCTTCTAGAGAACCACATTTTAGTTGTTTCAAGATAAATAATAATAAATATTAATATAATATATTAATACAATATGTTTATAATATATATATATATATATATATATATATATATATATATATATATATATATATATATAAATTAGTATATTAATAAATTAATATAAATATATATTAATATGATATAATAACAAAATATTAGATGGCGGAAAATATTTTCTTAAATTTAAACTGTCAGTTGTGTACTACTACTTTCTCTGATCACTGGTTTTTAGTGAGTGAACCTTCTTTGAACTTTGTGGACTGGTGTTACAGAATTACAAAGAACTGTATCAGAAAACAGAAACCACATCACTTCAGGAGTTACAATAGCAGCAACAACTAAAGTGAATAGCACATGTGACTCAAAGGCAGCATGCAGATATAATGAAGAGTTAATGCTTCACACTAGTTAAAAAAATATATTTGCCTCTGTTAGTCAGTTTCTTCTAACTTGTAAACAATTTCGGTAATTTGTTTCCTTCAACCATCACTCCTGTTAAGCAATTAAGAGTGACATCTAAGTAAAATAGAAATACATCAGATAGGGCTAAAAAAGTGAATGTTCTTTTAGGCAAATAGAATTTTGTTTTATTATGAAGTTCTCTGTAGCCAGACAACCAAAGCACACTGGATCAGACAGTTTCCTCCTGCACAGGGGATGCAGTTTTGAATCCTTCCAGAGACTAAACTATCGCCCGGTTCACACTCCACCCACGTCTTTTGAACAGGTGAAGAGGCTCATCCCTTGTTCCCTGTTTAGGATGTGGTTTCCGGCTTTCTTTTTTACAATCTTCTTATTCTTTTCTTTTTTTTTTTCTCAATTGGAGTATATAGGCTAAACTATCGCCTGGTTCACACTCCACCCACGTCTTTTGAACAGGTGAAAAGGCTCATCCCTTGTTCCCTTTTTAGGATGTGATTTCCAGCTTTCTTTTTTCCAATCTTCTTACTCTTTTCTTTTTTTTCTCAATTGGAGTAGATAGACTAAACTATCGCCCAGTTCACACTCCACCCACGTCTTTTGAACAGGTGAAGAGGCTCATCCCTTGTTCCCTTTTTAGGATGTGGTCACCGGCTTTCTCTTTTCCAACCTTTTCACTCTTTTCTTTTTTATTTTTTTCAGTTGGAATAGATAGACTAAACTATCGCCCGGTTTGACACTCCACCCACGTCTATTGAACAGGTGTAGAGGCTCATCCCTTGTTCCCTTTTTAGGATGTGGTTTCCGGCTTTCTCTTTTCCAATCTTTTTACTCTTATGTAGCCCCCTGCACATCAGTGGCGTTACCGCCTTGCTTGGGGTGATATGATTAAAAAAAAAAAAATCAGAGTCATGGTATGAACAAGTTAAACAATCCATAAAGACTGACTGCAACACTTGTTTTCTGTTCGCTACGTCAGTCACATCTTGTCAGTTACATCTTCTCTGTCTATTCCCTCTTTACAGTTTGAGTCACAGTTAAAATTAAGTCAGTTAAGTGTTATTTGTGATACATGCTTTGGGCAATCATGTCTCGAAAGAGACATGACTGACTGGGCAGAAGATTATACCATAGTAGGTTGCCATTGATTTCTGCAGTAGACTGGTTGCCAGCCAAGGCTACAGAACCCAGTCTGTTTTGTTATTCGACTCATAACTAGAGTGGGGAAAAGATGTAATATATTATTAAGTAGTAATTAGTTGGGGATCAGTTTATTACTTCATAACAATAGAAAACCAATCACTCACTTTATGCCCAGTAGAAGCCTCAATCATGTTTCCAACTATTATATTCAGTCAGTCAGTTCAGTATCATATGTGATACACACTTTGGGTGATCGTCTTGAAAGAGACATGGCTAACTGGGCAGAAGATTATCTCATATTAGGTTGCCATTGCTTTCTGTGGTAGAATGGTTGCCAGCCAAGGCTATAGAACCCAATCTGTTCTATTATTTAACCCATAACTGGAGGGAAGAGATGGATTAATGCCTTTCCCAAGGGTATTTGTGCATAAGTGAATGCAAGGAATTCAACTGGAATTTGAGCTCAGCTTCCCGATTTGTCGTTCTGAGTTGATATCCATTCTCCCACAATGCATATCCGTTAAAATAACACATGTTAAAATGATTCTTGAAAGAATCTATGTGACTTAAAAGTATTACTTGTGAAGCTGCCATTTTCTTTTTTGGGTAATTTACATGCAAGACACGTCTGAATCACTTTTCATACTAGAAGTAAACATTTTCTCTAGTGCTACAAAAAATGGTTTGAACCCCCCCCACACACACACACACACATCAATACTGGAAAGAGCAGTAATAGTTACTTAACTTGAGAAACCTATTTTCTTGAAAAATTGTTTTAAGATAAAGATTTTATAAGTTTCAACTGAAAGTCATACTAGCTGCTCGGTCAATGAATGCCATGTATTTCTTTATCAGGAAACGGTTAATATTACCGTTTATTGACGTTCTCAGGAATTTATTTTCCCTTGCATAAAAGGATTTCACTTTTTCCATCTCTTTGAATTGCTTCAAATGATGCAGAGTGTTTTAGAGCTTCAGCGTAGTGTTTCTTTTCTTGTTTTTTGATTTGTTTTTTTACTATTAAATTATCGGTCTCGTCTCACATATCAGATACTTGGAAAAAGTTCAATTCAACAATTGTCTGAGAAAATAGCCCTTTTCCAGTAAAAAATGGCTTGTTCACTTTTAGAAACCCATCACATTTTTCTGCATTTTATTTGTTTTAAAGTTATTTGTTGTTTTGCTTTTAACTGAAAAATGGGAGTCAGAAGAATTATTTGGTTCACTTAACAAGCAAAGCTGGTTAAGAATCTTTATTCTGAAAGACTATCTGATTCTCTGTCTATCACACTTTCTGCATGTCACTTAGCATGTGCGCATATGATATATATGTATATGTGTTGATTCCTATCTTGGTCAGAATCAGGGCTGTAGCTGATGCTAAAAAAAACACCGGGCACAGAGAAAATTGCCTGGATTTATTAGTTGGCAATGTGATGACGTCATCAGTGCCATCCATTTCCAGAAACTATGATCTTTGAGGATTTTTTCGTCTATTGTGATGGAAATTAAGCACAGAACGTGAACAAAAGCACGAAATCGGGTTCGGACTTTCTGAGTATATCCAGTCTTTTCTCCCAAAATTAATAAATAAACAGATTTTTACTGCGTTCATTTGGATGTTTTCTTTGGCTTTCTTTCTTTCTTTCTTTCTTTGTGAATTGTTTAGTTTGATTTCTGATGAAGACATTTTGCCTTGCCCGGATTTTCACTATGATTGCATGGATCGGCCCGGACCCATGCCCGGTAGTCAGATACGGCCATGGTCAGAATGACTCCAAAATACTTTCCCTCTCTTTTTATAACCAGAAGCACACAAATGCATGCTGGGATTTTTTCCAAGCTAATAAAATAGGCTGGTTCACAATTTCATCTGACTCGGTCACAGTTTGTCTTGTCTTGAATTTAGGATGCTACATTCACTTGTCCGAATTGCTCTTTTGTGTTGACTCAAATTCTTAGTCTGGGAACTTTTTGTCATACTATTGTTGTTCTACCTTATTACTGTTGATTTGCCTTGCATATGTTATTTCCATACTTTTTGTCATACTATTGTTGTTCTACCTTATTACTGTTGATTTGCCTTGCATATGTTATTTCCATACTTTTTGTCATACTATTGTTGTTCTACCTTATTACTGTTGATTTGCCTTGCATATGTTATTTCCATACTTTATATAATTTTTTTGCTCTGCTCTTTTATTTTTCTTGTTGTTTATTTCAAACTTTGTCAATTTTCTTTGTTGGGCAGTTTCAGCCATCATTTTTCATTGTCCAATTACTCTCAACTAAATTTACGTTCATTTTCATGTCCACTTATTTTTTTGACGCTTCTCTGTATAGAACTTTAGCTTTAATTACAGGAAATTGAAGGGATGAACACTTTATAGTGGCAATAGAAGGCTGACAAGGAGAATTCGATACTTAAATTGTGGGTGCATTGGCCAGGAAGAATGTATTTGAACTTTTCACAAAATATAAATATGCTCGGCAGATTTGGGGTTTTTTTGAATTACAGTAATACTTGAAGTATAGATCCAATGGACATTAAAATGTTCATGGCAATAAAATGCTGAAAAGAGAATTAATGCTTAGGAATGTGGGAGCATTGTAAGTAAGGAATGTCTTTGATGTATTTGCTCCTTAGGTCAGTAAGTAGTTTTGAGACAGTGGAAGAGGAGAGGGAAGGGAGGCTAGGGTAGTAAGCCGCTTGACGTAGGTCAAGGGGGATACTGATTACACTCCTCTCTTTCGAGTCTGGGTCTGTCTTTCTGTCTGGCGATGCTTTCTGTATCGGCTTTTTAAATCTTCTTTTTGGATCGCAGCAGATCATTTGGGATTTCACACTTGTATTTGATTCTGGGCTTCCCATTAGCTGATAAATAAAATTCGCGTAGGCTCGTGAACTGAAAATTTAATATTTAATTGATTTTTATTTTTCAACCGGAACATCTGCACGAAGCCGGCTGCGCATCGACGACTTTTGGTCATTTGCTTTTTGGTTGTGAAAGTGCAAACATCCGGTCCCTTGCTTTTGCTGGGTCGGTATCACCACAACTTAAAAATAAAATATAACAAAATCGAGATTAGGAATAACAATAAAACACTTTCCCCTCCCTAATTAATAAGTAGACGCTAACAAATGCATAATGGGGTTTCTTCCTAGCCAATAAAGTAGGCTGGTTCTCAGTTTTATATAATTCCGTCTGAGTTTGTCTTGTTTTGAAGTCATAACACTGTTCATTCAGTCAGTTAAGTGCCATATATGAAACATGCTTGGGCAATCATGTCTCAAAAGAGACACGGCTGACTGTGCAGAAGATTATCCCACAGTAGGTTGCCATTACTTTCTACAGTAGACTGGTTGCCAACCAAGGCTATAGAACCCAATCTGTTCTGTTATTTAACCTATGACTGGCGGAAAGAGGTGGATTAATACTTTTTCCAAAGGTATTTAGGTGTAAGTAACTGCTATGAATTCAACTAGAACTCGGCTCTCTGATTTCTCATTCTGAGTTGATATCCACTGCACCGCAATGTACATCTGCCTTTAGCATTCATTACATGAAACTGAGAGGATGAACACAATAAAATATAACAAAATCAAGATAAGGAATGGCTGTAAAACACTTTCTCTTCCCTAATTTATAGGCAGTAGCATACAAATGTATGCTGGGATTTCTTCCAAACTTATAAAATAGGCAATAGTTCTCAGGTTTAGAAAACTCCATTTGAGTCTGTCTTGTCTTAAAGTCAAAACACTGTATTCACTTATCTTTATTTGATCTCGTTTGTCAACCCCAATTTTTAGTTTGTAAACTTTTTGCCATATCCTTTGCTTTGTAACTGTTTTTGCCTTTCATATCTTCTTCACTTGCTTTATTTTATTTTTTTGCTCTGCATTTTTCTTTTCCTTGTTGTTGTTTATTGCAAACTTCATTTGATTATGTTTGTTAAGCAGTTCCGGGATTTATTTTACATTTAACAATGGCCAATTACTCTCAACTAAATTCAAGTTCATTTTCATGTCCACTTATTTTTTTTACGCTTTTCTGTATAGAACTTTAGCTTTAATTACAGGAAATTAAGGGAATGAACACTTAAACAAAATAAAATTAAACAAAATTGAGATTAGGAATGACAATAAAACACTTTCCCCTTCCTAATTAATAAGTAGACGCTAACAAATGCATACTGGAATTTCTTCCTAGCCAATAAAGTAGACTGGTTCTCAGTTTTATAAAATTCCATCTGAGTCTGTCTTGTTTTGATGTCATAATACTGTTCACTTATCTGAATTTAATCTTGTGTGTCAACCCCAATTCTTAGTTTGTGAACGTTTTGCCTTGGTCAGTTCCCGGATTTATTTTACATTTAACAATGTCCAATTACTATCAACTAAATTTAAGTTCATTTTCATGTCCACTTATTTTTTTGACGCTTTTCTGTATAGAACTTTAGCTTTAATTACAGGAAATTAAGGAGATGAACACACAAACAAAAATAAAATTTAACAAAATCGAGATTAGGAATGACAATAAAACACTTTCCCCTTCCTAATTAATAAGTAGACGCTAACAAATGCATACTGGAATTTCTTCCTAGCCAATAAAGTAGACTGGTTCTCAGTTTTATATAATTCTGTCTGAGTCTGTCTTGTTTTGATGTCATAATACTGTTCACTTATCTGAATTTAATCTTGTGTGTCAACCCCAATTCTTAGTTTGTGAACGTTTTGCCTTATGCGTTGCCTTATTCTTGCTTTAGATTAATTTTTGTCTTGTTCTTTTCTTTTTCTTGTTGTTTATTGCGAACTTTTCAATTCTGTTTGTTGGGCAGTTCCAGGATTTATTTTACATTTAACAATGGCTAATTACTCTCAGCTAAGTTTGTTTTTATGTCCGCTTATTTTTTTAATGCTTCATGGTATAGACCTTCAGCTTTACATGAGATTGAGATGATGAACACACAAACGAAGATAAAATATAACAAAATCCAGATTATGAATGACAATAAAACACTTTCCACTCCCTGATTTATAGGCAGTAGCACACAAATGCATGCTGGGATTTCTTCCTACCCAATAAAATAGACTGGTTTTCAGTTTTATAAAACTTCATTTGAGTCTGTCTTATTTTGAGATCATAATCAGTCAGTTAAGTGCCATACATGATACACGCTTTGGGCGATCATGTCTCGAAAGAGACATGACTGACTTGGGCAGAAGATTATCCCGCAGTAGGTTGCCATTGCTTTCTGCGGTAGACTGGTTGCCAACCAAGGCTATAGAACCCAATCTGTCCTGTTATTTAGTCAGTCATGTCTCTTTTGAGACATGATCACCCAAGCATGTATCACATATGGCACTTAACTGACTGACCGAATAAAATAGACCAGTTCTGGGTTTCATATGATTCCATCCAGTTCTGTTCTTTTCTTGTTTTTGTTTTTTTGAATATTGCAACCTTTGTCAATTTTGTTTGTTGGGCAGTTCCAGCATTTATTTTTACATTTGCTAAAGGCTAGTCACCTCACAATATGTCTTTTTTGTGTATGAGTTACTTGTATGTCCTTGTGCCATTTAACGTGCATGCATACACACAATCAAATTGTGTGTATGCGTGTACTGTATTTCAAGTAGAACCTCTACTTATGAAATTAATTTGTTTCAGAAGTCGTTTCGTAACGTGAAAATTTTTTAAGTAGAAACGCTTTTTATCTTATAAATGCCCTAATCGGTTCCAAGCCTCCACTTTGAACCCCTCAAAATCTTGTGAGGTAACAGCTTCAGACCACAGCTTTCTTGTCGATTATTTTGAGGTAAAAAACAATATCGAAGGGCTGCTTCCAAAACTCACAAAGGGTAAGCTCAGTGTTTTCAGTGATGTTGAAACATGTCTTGAACAGGTGTTTCAGGTAGAGTTTCTTGAATTTCAAAATGACTTGTTGGTCCATGGGCTGGAGGATAGAAGGGCTGTTAGGTGGGAGGTACAGCACCTTAATAAATGAGAACTCCCCCAGGATATCATCTTCAAGGCCAGGTTGGTGGGCAGGGACATTAATGAGAATGAGGAAGCACTTGAGAAGGCAATGAGGTGGACTGGGCGCTGTGAGTAGCAGTGGGTATTTTGAAATTTTCGCCTTTCGTATCTTGAAATTTCTTTCATAACAAGAGACAATATTTTTCCGAAGAGGTTATTTCATAACCTGAAAATTTTGTATGTATAGCCTTTCATACGTAGAGGTTCCACTGTAATGCATTCCTCTCAGTTTTTGTGTCTAAAAATAACTCGTAATCACGGCAAATGTCTAGGTAAGACTTAATATTATAACCACTAGAAAATTAGTTATAATAGTAATTTAGTAGTCTTTATTCACAATGCTTACTCCATTATCGTATCAGTTAACAACCTATGCCATCTGTTGGAACACCTTCATGTGTCACTAGCAGTATAGCCCGGCATTGCTCAGGTGTAATGAAAGCTTTAAAACTAATCCATGGCCCTGGAGCTCAGACTCAGCCTAAAGAATATTTGAAATAACAAAATAATTGTGACTATTTACCAATCACACCTAATAAATATATATATATATATATATATATATATATATATACTAGCAGTATAGCCCGGTGTTGCTCAGGTGTAATGAAAGCTTTAAAACTAATCCATGGCCCTGGAGCTCAGTCAACTGAGCAATAAAATCATATTGGAGACAAGTAAAAAAAATGTTAACTTTTTTTTAAGCCGTAAAACAAAATCCAATGATTATAAAATTTTTTTGAACTTTTCAGAAATTATTTGGTATAGAATGGAATTACTTTTTAAAGTTTAATTTTTATTATTTTAAATTTATCAAAATATTTCTAGCTCTGCCATTGAATTAAACTATACTTGTAAAATAAGCACTTGTATATAGACACAAAGGTGGAAAATATTTTCTGTGTCAGGAGTGGGCTAATAGGTGGGTGTCCTGTATGCCAGCAAATTTTCTAGTTATTAATGTAAAATTTTTGTAAAATTCTTCCGATTTATTTATTTTGATTTTTTATTTTCAAGCAAACAGTTGAAGTGTTTCTTTCTCGGAAGAATGTGACTGATGAGCCGGATGTAGAGGGACGTACTGCATTTATGTGGGCTGCTGGAAAAGGAGCTGATAATGCCATAAAAACATTTATTAAATACGATGTAGATATTCAACAAGTCGACAAAAACAGTGAAACTGGTAAGTAAATATTTATGGGTTCCCTATTCACCCCCATTGCCATAAACAATTTTAACATTTTCTGATTTTTCTTTGAAATTATATATATATATATATATATTAATGCAGGTTTCATTGAATAATATAGACAAGTTTTGTCTATTAATTTTGTGTAGGATCCGTTCATACCGTCTGATATACTTGATGGTGATGTCGTTGAAAGACAACAAAAAATCACAGTATTTGTTGAATTTTTTATCGGGTCTAAGAGGTCATGTTTGTTCTTGTATAATGTGTCAAGATTTTCTTTCGCTATTACATGATCCAGCAGCCCAACACACCATCACCACCTTGAAATATAAATGGAGCCTTGTGAAAAGGCAAATTGAAATAGCGAAAGAAAATCTTGACACATTATACAAGAACAAACATGACCTCTTAGACCCGATAAAAAATTCAACAAATACTGTGATTTTTTGTTGTCTTTCAACGACATCACCATCAAGTATATCAGACGGTATGAACGGATCCTACACAAAATTAATAGACAAAACTTGTCTATATTATTCAATGAAACCTGCATTAATGAAAAAATGCTGCCAAAATACACAATATATATATATATATATATATGTATATATTTTAATAAAGACTTCATACCACAAAACTTAAACAGAATTTTGAAAAGGGCAAACATTTTTTAACAAAAACACTGAGGAACCTTTCAGCTGACACTTCATCAGTGGATGTCATAGGCAAAAGAAATTGTCACAGAAATAAAATTTTAAGTTATGAAGTTATGTCAGTTTGAGCATCTCATAATAAAATACATTCTACTGATCCCACCAAATGCAGAGCAAAAGCATTGAGCCATGGGTATCTGGCTTTGCCGCCAATGTTGATGCATAGCCAGTCTTACCCTATGATCTTCTACGCTTAGGGTTATTGTAGTGTATTCACTTTTCATCGCCGGTCACGGTACAATGCAAAAAAAAACTTTTCTTTTTCTGCTGTTGAAGCAGCTGTTCCCATGTGACAAGATGCTGTTCGATGGCTCTTAGCTTCAACTTGTACAGCACCCAATGTTCTGGCTTTTGAATCATTCCTAATACTTTCAAACATTTAATAACTGTTGTGACCAACTCCTAATGATTCTGCAAGTTCAGCTTGCGCCTGACATCAGTCTTCATGAATTCATGCCTCCAATTCTTTGTGTTTAAATTTTTACAGTGCACCAGAGCATTCTTTATCTTTAACATCAAAATCATTATTTTTGAAGCATCTAAATCAATCTCTGCATATTGTTTCTGACAGAGCATGGCCACTATAAGTCTCAATAAGCTGCAGATTTCTTTTGAATGAAGTAGTGCAGTAAAATTCCCCAGAAATACACTTTCTTTGGCTAGAAATCTGATATGTTTAACACTATGAATATCAAAGTTGTTTACATTTCAAACAAATGACCTACAATGAATTTCAAGCTTGCTTATAGTACTTCCTTATAGATGTGTTACCATCAGAAACTACGCGCATTCAATTCTCGGAACACCATCTATAGAAAAACAGTGAGAACTTCTTCAGGATCCTAATACTATTTTTGCAGTAAAAGTCATACAGTTAAAACTCCTGTAATCTAAATCTAAACTTATTTATAAATGGAACTTTGTGTGTGTGTGTCCGTTACCTATAGACTCCGAAACAGCTGAACCGATTATCTTGAAAATTTACCCAGTTGTACTGTAAGTGTCTGCGAGTGTTCTTAGCTAGGTTTTGTGTAGAGGTACCCTCGATAATCGAAAAAATCTGGTTATAAAAGGAGTGGTCCGATTTTAATCAAATTTGATACACTCATAGACAAAGACATAAGAAATGATATTCAGAAGTTTCAAGGTTGCAGTAATTACAATAGTGCAGAAAACCGATAATATATATGTAAAAGGCAAGATGTTTGTGTGTGTGTCTGTTTATTTGTTTGTATGTCCTTTATACAAATCCACAATTTTTATTCGATTCTTACCAAACTTCACACAAATATTCTTTTGGCTGAGTCTGAGCTCCAGGGCCATGGATTAGTTTTAAAGCTTTCATTACACCTGAGCAACGTTGGGCTATACTGCTAGTATATATATATATATATATATATATATTAGGTGTGATTGGTAAATAGTCACAATTATTTTGTTATTTCAATTATTCTTTAGGCTGAGTCTGAGCTCCAGGGCCATGGATTAGTTTTAAAGCTTTCATTACACCTGAGCAATGCCGGGCTATACTGCTAGTGACACATGAAGGTGTTCCAACAGATGGCATAGGTTGTTAACTGATACGATAATGGAGTAAGCATTGTGAATAAAGACTACTAAATTACTATTATAACTAATTTTCTAGTGGTTATAATATTAAGTCTTACCTAGACATTTGCCGTGATGTCTGTATGAAATACTCTGATTACGAGTTATTTTTAGACACAAAAACTTATATAAAAATCAACAATAAATTGTTGAAAGAAAAAGGTGTTACCAGCAATAAAAAAATAAAATTTAGTTGGCAATAAATGACTCGCCAAGGTTGATAAGCCATAAAAACAAAACAACCAACCAACCAACCAACCAAAATGCCAACTACACATCGAGTACACTAAAATCAAATAGGTATTGAAATCTAAATACCTGGGAAGCATTCTGACAGAAGATGGAAAGTGCAACACTGAGATCAGAAGGCAGATTGGCATGACCAAAGTTGCATTTCAATGGCTAAGCAGAGTAATGAGAGACAAGAAGATTTCATTGGAGACAAAGAAAAGATTACTGGACTGTTATGTGATATTTGTCTTTCTATATGGCAGTGAATACTGGACGATCTCATCAAATATGAAGGAGAGACTCAAAGCTACAGAAATGCAGTTCTGCAGAAAGATGCTGAGTATACTATAGACCAAACATATAAGTAATGACGAGGTTTTGGAGAAAATGTAAACGAAAAGGTTGTTGGTTGGTTGTTTTGTTTTTATGGCATATCGACCTCAGTGGGTCATTTATTGCCAACTAAATTTTATTTATTTATTGCTGGTAATACCTTTTTCTTTCAACAATTGTTTTTTTTTTATATAAGTTTTGTGTCTAGTAATACTTTTTTCTTTTTGAGTATCAAGATTCATTGGGATTTGTTTTTAAGGGCAGGGTCTTCAGGTCCTACCCTTGTTATTTAACCCATAACTGGAGGAGAGGGATGAATTAATACCTTTCCCAAGGGTACCAGTGCTTAAGTGAATGCAGGGTATTCAACTAGAATTTGAACTCGGCTCACCAATTTCTCTTTTTGAGCCGATATGCACTGCACCACAACGCACATCCATCACTAGATGCTTACAGCACCTGGTATTCCCAAGTGATCACCCATCTAAGTACTGACCAGGCTCAACGTTGCTTAACTTCGGTGATTGAGCGAGAACCGGTGTATTCAACGTGATATGACCGTAAGTGTGCACATCCGTGACTAAACGCTTACAGCACCTGGTATTCCTAAGCGGTCACCCATCTAAGTACTGACCAGGCTCAACATTGCTTAACTTCGGTGATTGAGCGAGAACCGGTGTATTCAACGTGATATGGCCGTAAGCCATACACAAAGGAAACTTATACTTAACATCAGGAAGAGACAGCTGAGGTTTCTCGGACACATAATGAAGAAGGAGGGCTTGGAGAATCTAATACTCACAGGACAGATAAAGGGAAAGAGAGACAGGGGAAAGCAGCACGAGACATATTTGATGCGCTTGAGCAAGTGGATGTCGAAGTGGGGTTGAATTGCATCAAGAGGGAAAATATTAACAGCAACAACGGATAGAGGCAAGTGGAAATCCATGATTGCAAGAAATTATTAAATCATAAGATGAATCTTCATTCTATATGATTCTTGGAGAAATCCTGATTTTCAGCTCCAGGCTGATTTTTATAAAAACTGCAATTTGCCAAATTTTGTCTTACAAGCAGCAATCATTTATCTCAGAGCTTTCGCACCTTATTTCAATAAGAAAACATTTTGACTCAGAGAGAATTCTGTTGACTACTTTGTTGTGTAGTTATGGAAGCAAGGAAAGAAATAATAAAAAGAAAAATATTTAAGATAAATATAGAATAATTATGTAAATATGAAAACATCCTTTTTTCTGTTTATATATACGAAACACTTGGTGATACAGTGAATGCCCACCTATGTATGCAGGAACAAACACAACTTAAAGAATATGATTATTATAGATGTTTCAAAGAGAAATCAAGAGTGATATGCTGAAGTGGCCCATCTCATGATCAAAATAAGTGGAATGCTGATTATCTAGGCAGACCATCTCATGTGTGCAACACAATCTTCCTTACCATATCTATTCCCTTGGTGATACAGTGAATGCCCACCTATGTATGCAGGAACAAACACAACTTAAAGAATATGATTATTATAGATGTTCAACCTATTTATATGAAAATGGATATGAAACAATTTTTTATGGGTATTATGCTAATGTATAATAAAAAAAAAATCAAGAGTGATATGTTGAAGTGGCCCATCTCATGATCAAAATAATTGGAATGCTGATTATCTAGGCAGACCATCTCATGAGTGCAACACAATCTTCCTTACCATATCTATTCCCATTTGGCCTTGGACAAAGC
>JBBBDQ010002386.1:942500-1185000 GCA_037127315.1 Ascarosepion bandense | reverse complement strand
CAAGTGTCGAAACAAAATAGCTATTTTGTAGTGATATTATAACATTTCTGAATATATATATATGTGTGTGTGTGAGTGTGCATATGTATGTATATATATATATATATATATATGTGAGTGTGCATATGTATATATATATATATATATATGTGAGTGTGCATGTGTATATATATATATGTGAGTGTGCATATGTATGTGTATATATGTGAGTGTGCATATGTATGTGTATATATGTGAGTGTGCATATGTATGTGTATATATGTGTGTGTGTATATATATATATGTGTATATACGTGTGTGTATATATATATGTGTATATGTGTGTGTGTGTATATATATATATGTATGTGTGCATATCTATGTGTGTGTGTATATATATATATATATATAAATAAAAACAAATGAAATATTTAATTTACCTTTCTGAGTCAGGGAGACAAATTGAGCATTTAATTTTATTTGTTGCTGATAATGATTTTTTTCTCTTAAGTACTTTGCTTGCAAAAAGGCTGCTTACTTTAAAAGAGTGTGTGTTTTTTTTTGCTTTTTTTTTTCATGCAAAAACACTATATCTTATTCTTATTTACATATACATAAACCTTACACCCCACCACATTTCTATATGTTCTCTGTGTACATATAAACGTACTTTCTTTATGCATATAAGCAGTTTCTCCGTCTCTCCATATTTAACATCGTCGTGGCTTCAGCTCATGAAAAAAACATTTACGCACGAATTTCGTATTCATTGCAGGAACATACACTTTGCTAAAGAAATGGACTATTTTTCACCATTTTTTTTTTTACCTGTGACTTGCAAACACAAACAGAAATATATATTTGTTCATTTACTCAGCTTCTATGCTTAGCTTATGCTGGCCCTGTCAGTACCCAGTGAGGATCGATGTCACTCTCATTGTAATGGAACTGCAAGTGGGAGAGATAAAGAGAGAAAATATAAATACAATATCTATCAGCTTCTTCATTAAGTATTTACCTATGCAACAAAAATAAACGTTTCTTTCCAACTTACCAGCCGAAACCATTGATTTTTTTTACTCCTGTCATTCTCCCGTCCTTCCCGAGAAAATCCTATAAATAACCCCAATGTGTATGTGCTTGATTTTCTTTAGAACATTCCAAGTGAGTGTTGGCATCTGACCAAAAGATTTAGAACTTCTTTCTAGAACTTCAAGGAAGTCTTTGGTGACAACCATTTAATCTTTCCGAGGCATCGATTAGCCAATCAATAAGGACAGTATCTCTTAAGAAAAGAATTTAAAACGAAAAATGCAAATTTTAGAATTTATTGTTATACATTTTAACTTTTTTCTTTTGGATACAAGTTTATTGTAATCTGTAAATCTGTTTTGACTAAATTTTAACTTTACAACACCCAGAATTTCCTTGTTATGATTTGTGAGCACAGTGTCTGTGGGTTTTTTTTTTTTAACTTATGCTCTCAAAGATTGCAGGATTAATAATTGTACTAGCAAAATCATCCTCAAGGACACAGGTGTTGGTTAATACAGGTGTTGGTTAATACAGGTGTAACTTGACCCAAAAAGTTGTGAGGCTACAGCAGTGGTGAACAAATCACTTAACTCTTTAAGTTAAAGGGAGGTAACTATATGGCTACCAGAAGTGGCATAGCACACGGAATGAAAATGATGTGCTCCAATGATCAAAATAAAGGGTTCAGTTTGGAATTCCTAGCACCTGAAGAAGTCTGAAGCGTACAATGGCCGAAACATCGCAAACATTGTAATAAAGATGAAAACAACAGTTCAAACAATGTAAATTTTGTTAGATGAAAGGTGTTAATCATTGTATGTGGGTTAGTTTGAATTTCTTTCTTTCTGTTTGTTTTTTATTTTGCACAATATTTTGGACGTCTACCCAATGGTCTGTATTTAATTATAACAGATTGTACAATAATAAAACAAAAGATCTCAAAAACAAATAAAAGAGCAGTGACAAGTTGCAGTCATATGAGAAACCCTGAAATCAGGTATAGCTGATCATGTAAGGAAAGGGTGGAGCATACCAGTATTTATTTTTATTCTTGTCACTGTGAAATTAGACATTCCCCAGATGCACCAATACACAGACACACACACAAAAAGCACTCTCTAATGAAGAAAAGTAATACAGTTAAAATACATTGAAAATTCTCAACATTTATTTTACACAAGATCCATGGTTAAAAGCACTTAAAATTTAAACTGTTGCCCTGAGCAGAAAATAATAATGTTTTTATTATATTTTTCTGCTCAGCTGCAACAAGAATTAGAAATGTCTTCCCTGGAAGGCAGAGGGCGGCTGATTATTTTATAACCTTCTGTCGGGTTTTCTTGTCCACTGCCAAGCAGCTGGAATATCGAAGAATGATGCATTATGCCTACACACTCTCAGTCGTGCAGTACCAGATGGTCAGCAGCAAACAGTCCAAACAGTGTAAATAATGTAAATACCACCTCATCTCAGTTGTATAGACAACTAATGCATAATAATTTTATGGTTAACTGATAATAAATCTGAATATTTGTTTTGTCAGTTTCTTTAGAGAAATCTAATCTAATCTAATCTAAACTTATTTATAAATGGAACTTTGTCTGTGTGGGTGTGTCTGTTGCCTATAGACTCCAAAACGGCTGAACCAATTTTATTGAAAATTTACACAGTTGTACTATAAGCATCTGCGAGTGTTCTTAGCTAGGTTTTGTGTCAAGGTACCCCCAATAAATATCGAAAATCGAAAAAATCAGGTTATAGAAGGAGTGGTCCGATTTTAATCAAATTTGATACACTCATAGACAAAGACATAAGAAATGATATTCAGAAGTTTCAAGGTTGCTGTTCTTACAATAGTGCAGAAATCGATAATATATATGTATATAAAAGGCAAGATGTTTGTGTGTGTGTTTATCTGCCTGTATGTCTGTATTTTTTCAGCCCTTTTATTTTAGTTTTTGCTTCGGGTTTGGCTCTAAGTAGGTATAATTGTAGTTCTTAGTCTCAGCCATGATACCATTTACTCAGAGGACGTATTTAGCCTTCAAAATTCAGTTTACGAAGAAAGAAAACTTCTTTGATATCGATAGCAGGAAATCAAAATTTGACTTCCATCCATTCATTTTTTTTTTTAAATATTTTACTATTTAGATCAGATTTTTGCGAAAATGGCAAGTTTTGTGAAAAAAAAAAAAAATTCTTCAAGGAGTACAGTGTTTAAATAATAAAACAAAGTTTGCAGACAGAATTTAATTTGCAGAAACTTCATGAATTTTTTTTGGCGGGGGAACAAATTCTAATACACACAAACATTTTATAATAATAAATTCATTCATTTAAGTCCTGAAAGTTTTATTAAAATTCGACAATCCAATTACTTGTATTTTGCAAGTTTTTCACTGGAAACAAAAGGCACCAAAAATTCACATAGCAAAAATAAAAATTTAAAAAAAAAACTTAAAAAAAACATTTCGAACATGTTAGGAAAATATTAAAAAATAGTAAAAAAATACTTTGGTTTTTCCTCTTAATAATATACATTTGGATGATGCACCTTTTTTTAAAAGTTTGGCACCATTTTTCATCATGCTGTTTTTTTTTGTGAAAAGTAGGGGTACTTATTTACAATGTATTCATATAAAGTGCAATGGAATTTTAATTATTTCACTGTAGAATTTTTTGTTAAGAAACACTAATGCATAATCATTTCATGGTTAACTGGTAATAAATCTGAATATTTGCCTTGTCAATTGCTAAGTTTTAGAGAAATAAATTATGGAAATAAAGTATGATGGTTTCTCAAAATTAAACACAAAAGTTGAAAGAAAGAAAAGAGGCTGTTGTCACCATCACCCACTCCTAAAGGTCATCACTTTTAAATGCTAAAGATTTTTTTTTAATTATAATTTGTCTTCTACTGCTACTAGAAAAATGTAATAAAATACATATTGATAAATGACCACGTTTTCTTTTTCTGTTGAAGCAGGACTTGACCAAAGCAAGGTGCATTCTTCCTGACAAAGGATTTGTCCTTAATGATGTGTTTTTTGTTTTTTTTAACAATTTTGGATGATCTTCCTGATGCTTAACTCAGATACAGTAGTCCAAATTCACCAAGTGTTTTTATAAACATCATCTTTAGGAAAGTTGCCATTCAAGATTTGAGACCACATCGCAGCTTATACACACACACATTATATATATATATATATATATATATATATATATATATACACACACACACACACACACACATATAGTTTTTCAGGCATGCTATCTTTATGGGCTAAAATGATGAATACCAGGAATAGAGCATATGTAAATATAAACATTGAGATCAATCCCCAGTGGTGACAGGGGTTCATGCTTAAACACAATCATCAAGCCTGACACTTTTGTAAATTTTAAACACACACACACACACACACACAGAGGCTCCTTCCATGGCTCATCTGCATTTTGACAGGTTAAACAGTAAAAAGTTGGATTTTTTAAGATATAATTTGTCTTCTACTGCTACTAAAAAAAACGCACACAAACACACGCACATGACACACACATTCACATGCACACGCAAGAACAAATACAGGATGACAAAAAACAATATAGCAATAAACACGCTAATTAATGTAGATAGATATAACACCAGGTCATAAAACAAAGCCCTCTACCATTTTGGCAAAAGTCAAACTATACCACATATTAAAGCGGACTGACATCATCAGCCCATAAAAAGGCCTTAACTGTCAATCACACACACACACATATATGATTGAGCTCTCTGGAGAAAAAAAAATTTTAAAAACAGTTTCCACTTTTGCTATATGCGTGACTTTTCAGAAATGAATTGAGTTCTTTCGGTGACTGGCATGTGTATACACTGCTTATATACAACACGTTAAAATTTCCCTATTCTGATTCCATGCGTTGATGGCTTAGGGAGTAGCGACTCCGACCGACACCAAATTGGTTGAGAAGCAAGTGGATGCATCTAGCCACACTGATGAGCTGTGATACAGCGAAACAGGCTTGTATGTGGATGACTAATATATATATATATATACACACACACACACACACCATAAACACACACGCACGTACATGCTCTAACACACACACACACACACACACACACTACATAAGTTATTTTTTCTGGGGAAAATAGGGTTGCTGCTCTGACTTCTTGACAAACACAATGTTGTTACCAATCCAGGAAAGATCCTCTATAACTCACTTGTCCAGATACTTAATTTTATCCATATAAATAAAATCCATATTATTAAATGAAGAACAGTGAAAAGCTACAATCCATGCAGAAACTCTGAAATCAAGTATAGCTGATCATGTCTGGAAGGAGAATGTGGAACTCAACAGTATTTATGGAAAGTTAAAATAATAAACCTGGAATACGGAAACATAAACTTTTAAAAGATCCACACAGATGAGTAGAGCACAGGCATTAGTATGGGACTCATCATTCAGGAAAAACCAAAACATGAACTTTAAAACATGCAAAAACAAGTACCAGATGTGCCATGCTTTCTCAGAATAAGATGGTCCTGGGCATGACAGTAAACTGCAACTGGCAGCAAGGTCACCGATTGGGATGTTATGAGAAGCATGGAACCACCTCTTAAATGCTGTTGTTCCCAGAGTGATAGCACCTCTTAGGGTCCTAGCTATGGGCAAATAGTTAACCTCCTCCAAACTGGGGTAAAAACACTATGAAAGTATAAAAATACATTTTTATAGATATATACATTTTTTAAGGAAAAATGTTACCAACAATACATTTTTGAAGAAAAAAATTATTACCATAACATATTTTTGAAGAAAACAATTATTCTCAGAAAAACATTTTTGAATACGAAATGAGAAGATATTTTCAGTTTTCTAAAATAAAAAAGAATAAAAACAAAAATTTTTATTAAAATCTGACTAAATCAACCATCTCACTATAACTGAACATTAAAAACAAAATACCTTAAAACTCCACTTTTTTGGCATTAAATAACCCACAGAGGTTGATATGCCAAAACAAAATTCAAACTCTTCTTCTTCTTCCTCCTCCTCTTCTTTTTGGCATTAAATAACCCACAATACCCAGAATCAGATTTGCCAACATTCCAAGAGCCACACCTGAAGAAGATCAGAACATGAATGACTGAAACATTGTGAAAATATAAAACAAAGACAAAAAAACTACCCTGAACCAACTGGCATATCATCAGTAGCCATTGCTTGTCCACTAAAGACAACAGTCAGTTAAATGCCATAGGTGATACCCACTTGGGCAATCATATCTCAAAAGAGAAGACATGGCAAACTGGGCAGAAGATTATCCTGCATAGGTTTTCATTTCTTTCTGCGGTAAACTGGTTGCCAACCAAGGCTATAGAACCCAATCTGTCCTGTTATTTGACTCATAGCTAGAGGGGAAGAGATGTATTATATTATTAAGTAGTAATTAGTGGGGGATCAGTTTATTACTTCATAACAATATAAAACCGATCCCCCTCTTTATGACCAATAGAAGCCTTAATCATGTTTCCAACGATTATATTCAGTCAGTCAGTTAAGTGCCATACGTGATACATTTTTTGGGCAATCATGTCTCGAAATAGGCATGACTGACTGGGCAGAAGATTATCCTACAGTAGGTTGCCATTGCTTTCTGTAGTAAACTGGTTGCCAGCCAAGGCTATAGAACCCAATCTGTCCTGTTATTTAATCCATAACTAGTGGGAAGAGATGAATTAATACCTTTCCCAAGGGTATTTGCATGTAAGTGAATGCAATGAATCAGCCTTTTCCAAATCCTTCCATGGGTACTGTAACTGTGCTAGCCCCTACCATCTATTTTCTATCAGGTATTTTTTTATTAACCTTTTACTTCATCTGTTATCCTTTCTTTTGTTGTTTACATTTTATGTTGCAATGGATATCAGCTTGGTAATGAGAACTATGGATGTGCGTTGTGGTGCAGTGGATATCAGCTCAGAACAAGAAATCGGGGAGCCGAGTTTTAATTCCAGTTAAATTCGTTGCATTCAATACTGCAGGATAATCATCTACCCAGTCATTCATGTCTTGAAAAAGACATGATCACCCAAAGCGTGTATCACGTATGGTGCTTAACTGACTAAATATAATAGTTCGAAACATGATTAAGGCTTCTATTGGTCATAAAGTGGTGGTGGGGGGGGTCAGTTTTATATTCTCATGAAGTAATAAACTGATCCCCCACTAATTACTACTTAATAATATGATATATGTCTTTTCCCTCCAGTTATGGGTTAAATAACATTACAGATTGAGTTCTATAACTTTGGTTGGCAACTAGTCTACCGCAAAAAGTAATGGCAACCTACTGCAGGATAATCTTCTGCCCAGTCAGTATTGTCATTATCTCTTTCCAGACATGATTGCCCAAGCGTGTATCACATATGGCACTTAACTGACTGACTTCATTTTAAGATTTTTTTTTTTACCTATTCACTATTGTATTTCTGGATACATGGCCAAGTAATTATTTTGAAAGTGACGATGGAAACTAGCAGTAATATTTCAATATTTGAATTTTTTTCGAGGGCAAACTTTATGCAATACTACATATCCTCCTAATGTGTGCGTACACTCATGTGCTTCTGTGGTTATGTGTACAGTTGGAGAAAGTGTGTATTATGTATGGCACTTAACTGACACACCGTTGGTACCACCAACAGATTTTGTTTTTCTTTAATATACATATATCTAAACTTATTTATAAATGGAACTTTGTCTCTGTGTGTGTGTGTGTCCGTTACCTATAGACTTCGAAACATCTGAACCGATTTTCTTGAAAATTTACACAGTTGTACTATAAGCATCTGCGAGTGTTCTTAGCTAGGTTTTGTGTACCCCCAATAAATATCGAAAATCGATAATCGAAAAAATCGGGTTATAAAATTTGATACGCTCATAGACAAAGAAATAAGAAAAGATATTCAGAAGTTTCAAAGTTGCAGTTCTTACAATAGTACAGAAAATCGATTATTTATATATATATATATATATATATATATAAAAGGCAAGATGTTTGTGTGTGTGCCTGTTTATCTGCCTGTATACCCTTTTATTTTAGTTTTTGCTTCGGGTTTGGCTCTAAGTAGGTATAATTGTAGTTCTTAGTCTCAGCCATGATACATTTACTCAGAGGACTTATTTAGCCTTCAAAATTCAGTTTAGGACGAAAAAACTTATTTGATATCGATACCAGGAAATCAAAATTTGACTTACATCCATTCATTTTTCTTTCAGTTTACGGTTTCTCTTTAACTGGAAACAACTATTGCTTTTTAGTCTTTCATGTCAACGTCCAAAGAGTCTGAGCTCCAGGGCCATGGATTAGTTTTAAAGCTTTCATTACACCGGAGCAACGCCGGGCTACACTGCTAATATGTATATATATATATACATACATATATATATATATATATATATATATATATAGGAGAATGTTCTGTCCGAAAAAGGAATGAAAAAGTGAACTTTTAGTTTATAACTCATAAGAATAACAACAATGATAGATTAAATGTTTCAAAAGCTAAAAGGTTTTAAATGCATAAATTGATCTGGAAAAGTTCAAACAGGGTAGCAACAGATGAAAGTGACTTCATAATTGCTGACAAAGTCGATATCATTAAAGATGTAAGTCTCATGAATAACAAATATAGGAAATGATTGTAGCCAAATTGAGTGTAATGCTGGAAATAGAAAAACCATACATTTCTTTTTTTCTGTTGAGGCAGAACTGCTATTAATCTTGACCAAAATGCAAGATGCATCCTGCCTGGCAAAGGTTTTGTCATTAATGATTTGAGACAAAGTTTTGGTTTGAAATTCCTAGCACCTGAAGAAGGCCAGAGTCTGCAATAACCGAAATGTCATAAACATGGCAATAAAGATGAGGACGACAGTCTAAACAGTGTAAATAATGTAAATACCACCTCATCTCAGAAGTATAGACAATTATCAATGCATAATCTTATCTGATAAATCTGAATATTTGTTTTGTCAGTTGTTTAATCTTTAGAGAAATCTAAATCTAAACTTATTTATAAATGGAACTTTGTCTGTGAGTGTGTGTGTGTGTTTGTGTGTCCATTACCTATAGACTCCGAAACAGCTGAACCGATTTTCTTGGAAATTTACACAGTTGTACGATAAGCGTCTGCGAGTGTTCTTAGCTAGGTTTTGTAATGATGATTACAACAGACCTCAATGGTTGAGTAAGTGGATGATGATTACAAAAGATGTCAATGGTTGAGCCAGTGGTTGATGATTATGACAGATCTTAATGGCCAGACAAGCAGATGATGATTACAAAAGGTCTCAATGGTTGAATCAGTTGATGATGATTACAACAGTCCTCAATGGTTGAGTAAGCGGATAATGATTACAAAAGATGTCAATGGTTGAGCCAGTGGTTGATGATTATGACAGATCTTAATGGCCAGACAAGCAGGTGATGATTACAAAAGGTCTCAATGGTTGAATCAGTTGATGATGATTACAACAGTCCTCAATGGTTGAGTAAGTGGATGATGATTACAAAAGATGTCAATGGTTGAGCCAGTGGTTGATGATTATGACAGATCTTAATGGCCAGACAAGCAGATGATGATTACAACAGATCTCAATGATTGAACCAGTTGATGATGATTACAACAGATGTCAGTTGTTGAAAATAGTGGATGGAGAGGGCTACACATGAAAGACATGCCGCAGAAGGCGTTACTAAAAATTAAATATAGAGTCAGCATGTCTGATCCCCTCTGTGTCACAGAGAAGATCATGAAATCAAATGTGCTGGTCACTTTCTGGTAAGTTGAGATCTACCGTAAATAAATTCATTTCATTGATAGTTTCTCTACTCTGATTTTCTTTTCCCTCCAACCAACTTTTGAAAAGCAAAGTGGCGATAGAGAATGCGTGATAAGAGCAGGTTTTGGTGAAACTGGTATCTTCTAGTCCTAAGCCTTCACATTGGCAGTGAATTTAGTCATCAACACTATCATCATAAAGGATACAAAGAAGAAATTAATTACTTGAGTACGAGATAAAGCTGCTAACAACACCAATCCTTTCCTTGCTGAACAGACGAAAACATATTTTGCTGAAATTAAAAGTCACCTGCATTAAGCACTTACCTGTTCTACTGTACTTATTTCAGAACTACAGAAAGTATTTACATTACAAAGTATAAAGTATATTTTTACATTATTACCAAAGATATTCAATACTTGGGTACAAGATAAAGCCGCTAACAATACCAATCCTTTCCTTGCTAAACAGACGGAAACATATTTTGCTGAAATTAAAAGTCACCTGTATTAAGCACTTACCTGTTCTACTGTACTTATTTCAGAACTACAGAAAGTATTTACATTATAAAGTATAAAGTATATTTTTACATTATTACCAAAGATATTCAATACTTGGGTACAAGATAAAGCCGCTAACAATACCAATCCTTTCCTTGCTAAACAGACGGAAACATATTTTGCTGAAATTAAAAGTCACCTGTATTAAGCACTTACCTGTTCTACTGTACTTATTTCAGAACTACAGAAAGTATTTACATTATAAAGTATAAAGTATATTTTTACATTATTACCAAAGATATTCAATACTTGGGTACAAGATAAAGCCGCTAACAATACCAATCCTTTCCTTGCTAAACAGACGGAAACATATTTTGCTGAAATTAAAAGTCACCTGTATTAAGCACTTACCTGTTCTACTGTACTTATTTCAGAACTACAGAAAGTATTTACATTATAAAGTATAAAGTATATTTTTACATTATTACCAAAGATATTCAATACTTGGGTACAAGATAAAGCCGCTAACAATACCAATCCTTTCCTTGCTAAACAGACGGAAACATGTTTTGCTGAAATTAAAAGTCACCTGTATTAAACGCTTACCTGTTCTACTGTACTTATTTCAGAACTGCAGAAAGTATTTACATTATAAAGTATAAAGTATATTTTTACATTATTACCAAAGATATTCAATACTTGGGTACAAGATAAAGCCGCTAACAATACCAATCCTTTCCTTGCTAAACAGACGGAAACATATTTTGCTGAAATTAAAAGTCACCTGCGTTAAGCGCTTATGACACTCCACAACTTCTTTTTGTTTAAAATGTATGGATTGTCTTAGTAGAATACTTTTCCATTGACTTCTTTACTATTTTGAATTCAGAGTTGTTGTTTACCTATACTGGATGGCAACTAAATTTAGAGGACCTAGTTTATCATGGTATTCACCTATAGTGATGCAGAAATGAATTTATGCCTTTATCCAAGGACATTTATGTGAAAGTGAATGCAATTGACTAACCAGAATTTTAATTTGGCACTTTGGTTCTGTTTCTCATGCCAGTAGCTATTATATTACCTGCACATTTCAATCAGTACATAGATTATAGAAAAATGCTAATTCTTCATATATTGTCAAGTTTATGTCAATTGGAAGATACTCTCAATTGGCTGTATCTAATGTTTCAAAATTTGTCTTTCTTTCCATGGAGGAGGATTGTGAGTAGATAATAAATTCAATTAGTATTCACCTTAATTACCTTTCTGATTTAATTACAAAGCTTGTCATTAATAACTGGGCCATTGTTACTAATTTAGTTCACAACATCCAATGTGCTTTTTTTATTTTCCATCATTTTTTTAAGTCTTCTTTAGACACTTTAATTCTCAAAATTCATTATTGCTTTAGACAAAGCAAGCAATTAAAATTTCATATTTAATTAATTTAAAAAAGTTTGTTCAATTTTTGTCTTAATCATTTTTGTCTCAATCTCTAAATATAAAGCAAAAGCACTGGACCATATGTGGCAGCAATATTTAAATTTTATTACTATGTTTTCCAATTACTCTCATTCTAATCTTAACGATTAGAATGAGAGTAATTGGAAAACATAGTAATAAAATTTAAATATTGCTGCCACATATGGTCCAGTGCTTTTGCTTTATATTTAGAGATTTTTAGTAAAATCCAAAGAAGAATCATCAACATTCAATAATCATCTACCTTAGGTGGCTCTCGAGACTTATGAAGGCTGAGCTTTATATATATATATATATATATATATATATGTGTGTGTAGTTTGTAATAGTTGTTACAATGTTGTTTCGCGTTTCGAAGCTACCATTAGGTGCTTCTCATCAGATGACAAAGTTGAAATGAGTCACCCGATGAGAAGCACCTAATGGTAGCTTTGAAACGCGAAAATTTTTGTGTAGTGATACTAAGAATTTATAAACCATTGTAACAACTATTACAATATAACGTTCTACATTTGTATCGAGCACTCTTTATAAAAGTAAATGCAAGAACAGCAGGTTACAAATCCTACGAGTCCCACAACTTTGTTACAATATATATATATATATATATATTGTCATCTGCAGACAGATCTGTTTCACTGTATCACAGCTCATCAATACGGTTAGACTCCGATTGTTTTTTAATCCAGGATTGAAACCCGACCGAACCGGCACCTGTCGGCGACTCTACCTCTGGGCCATGGGTGCTCGGCGGAAGAAGGCAGACCTTTTTAGCGCATGTCATTATACGCGCCCAATATATATATATATATATATATAAGCCACTAAGAAAATGATTTTGCTGTGTTATGTAATTTTTCTCTTGAATCTATCTTGCATATCTATAAGTTTATTATTTGTCCGTACTTTGTCACATCTGGTCCAATCCTTCTGTTGCATATTTAAAGATTCTAATATTATTGGTCTTGATTTTGCATCTTGGCTTCAGCCATGTTCTTATTACCATAACTTACCTGTATTTTTTCTATAAATACTTTCATGTTAATTATTCAGATAAACTCTTCACTATGGTACTTTGAATTTTTGAATTTAAGTGCAGTACTAGATTGCTAGGATGTGCATTGTGGTGCAGTGGATATCGGCTCGGAACGAGAAATCAGAGAGTCCAGTTCGAATTCCTTGCATTCACTTAAGCACAAATACCTTTAGAAAAAGCATTAACCAGTCTCTTCCCTCCAGTTATAAATTAATAACAGGACAGATTGGGTCCTATAGCCTTGATTGTCTACCATAGAAAGTAATGGCAACCTACTGCAGAAAAATCTTCTGCCCAGTCATTCATGTCTCTTTCAAGACATGATTACCCAAGCTTATATCACATATGGCACTTAACTGACTGATTATAATAGTTGGAAACATAATTAAAGCTTCTACTGGGCATAAAGTGGGGGATTGGTTTTCCTGTTATTATGAAGTAATAAACTGATTCCCTACTAATTACTACTTATTAATATCATAATATAATCTATCTCTTCTCTCTCTAGCTATGAGTCGAATAGTGGAAAGATTGGGGTCTATAGCTTTGGTTGGCAACCAGTCTCCCTCAGAAAGTAACAGCAACCTATTGCAGGAAAATCTTCTGCCAAATCAGTCATGTCTCTTTCAAGACATGATCACCCAAGCGTGTATCACATATAGCGCTTAAGTGACTGAAATGACAGAACAAAACTCTATGTAATGCATTTTGTCTTCCTAGAAGGGGTCAAATAGTATTTTTATTGATGGATGAAGATAGTTCTGATGACCTTTCCACTTTGGTATTTTGGCTTTATGAATTTAAGTGCAGTACTAGATTGATCATCAAAAATTTGGCAGCAGTGTCAATCATTATCATCTATCTTCTTAATTCCAGTTCTTGTAATCCCTAGATGGGTGTTAGGGTGCCGCTCCTATTTGACTACAAATGGACTGTTCCCATTGCTATATATAGCAATGGTGGATTCTCTACAGGAGAGTCGTAGGGAGTCGTAGAGAGTCACTTGAGAGTCGCTAATGAATTACTGAAGAGTCAGTGAAGAGTTAGTCACACTTCCGGTGGCGTACCGGAAGTAATCACGTATACACATGTCTTACGACGGATTGAACTCTTGTATCTTTCTATTGTAAATATTACTAATCACTTCTGTACATACTTTCTTTCCGCGGAATACAACTTATATTCAGATTCTGTTGTTAAGTTATTCATTTATACTTGGCGACATAACAATGGGGCACAAGGCCAAAAGTATTGGGTATGAGTGAGGATCAAACTCACTACTCAATTGTAATAGGTTCTAACAAGACAAGCTTACTAACTATTACACCATGTTGAGGTGCCCAAAAATGCTTTGAATATTGCTGCCACATGAAGTCTAATGTTTCTGCTATATATTTAGAGATTATAGATAAAATACCAAGAAAAATCAGTTATGTTATTGATTCTAACCTGGCATCTTGGCTTCAGTAGCTTTCTCACTGTCTTACCATAACCTCACTGTCAGTCAGTTAAGTGCCATACGTGATACACACTTGGGCGATCATGTCTCAAAAGAGACATGACTGACTGGGCAGAAGATTATCCCGTAGTAGGTTGCCATTGCTTTCTGCGGTATACTGGTTGCCAGCCAAGGCGATAGAACCCAATCTGTCCTATTATTTAACCCATAACTGGAGGGAAGAGACGGATTACCTTTCCCAAGGGTATTTGCGCGTAAGTGAATGCAAGGAATTCAACTGGAATTCGAACTGGACTCTCCGATTTCTCGTTCCGAGTCGATATCCACTGCGCCACAACGCCACTTCACTGTACCTTTTCTATAAATATTTCCGTAGCAATTATTCTGAACATTCCTCTTTATTCCCCACTTCCCACCGACAAATGATAGATATAGGGACTAGTTAGGACCTCATAGATATCTGGGGTATTGTCCTGGCTTCAGTGAGAATGGTAAGTAAGAATGTGTTGTTTTGTAATCGGAATACTGTGATATGTTGGGGTTAGTGATTGTGGCTAGCTAAGTTTAATTATAAGACTGAAGAAGACAATCATTTCCCCATCCTGTGTTTTGACCTTGTTCTACTTTTTTTTTTTGTATTCAGCAAAAAATAAATATTACTTTCCTCTTTGTTAAATCAACTTTGCAAATTGATGCCCAGTGCTAGAGAACTGTTGAAATTTTACATTTGTACTATTTTGTGCATTGTGGTGCAGTGGATAGCAACTCAGAACAAGAGATTGGGGTGCAGAGTTCAAATTACTTGCATTCACTTATGTACAAATACCCTTGGAAAGGTATTAATCCATCTCTTCCCTCCAGTTATGGGTTAAATAACAGGACAGATTGTGTTCTATAGCCTTATCTTGCAACCAGTCTACCACAATGGCAACCTACTGCAGGTTAATCTTCTGCCCATTCAGTCATGTCTCTTTCGAGACATGATCACCCAAAACGTGTATCACAGATGGCACTTAACTGATTGAATGAAGATAATAGTTGGAAACATAAGTAAAGGTTCTACTGGACATAAAGTGGGGGATCATTTTTCTATTGTTATTAAGTAATAAACTGATCCCCCACTAATTACTACTTATTAATACAATCAGTCTCTTCTACCTTCAGCTATAGTTTAAAGAGCAGGATAGAAAATCTGCCCATTCAGTCATGTCTCTTTCGAGACATGATCGCCCAAAGCATGTATCACATATGGCACTTAATTAACTGACTGTCTTGTTACTTTTTTTTTTCATACTTTTCACGTGTGTAACTCTTTTCTGGTTTCTTGCTTTCCAACTTTGTTCTTAATAAAATTAATTGCAATCTCAATCATTCTGTCTTTTAATTCCTGTTCTTTTATTATTCTCTCCCAATAGTGTCTTTTTCATATTCTCACACACTCAATAACTTATTGCATCTTAGTATTTTATTACTCTAGAGTTTAAAAATATCTAAGAAAGATAATTACTTTAATATTTGAAATGACCAAAAATCATATTTTAATTCCTGTTCTTTATTATTCTCTCTCCTTAATAGGTTCTCTTTTCTCATATTCTCACACACTCAATAACTTATTGCATCTTAGTAGCTTTATTACCTAGCTTGGGGTAAATATCTAAAAGATAATTACTCTTTTAATATTTGAAATGACCAAAAATCATATTTAATTCCTGTTCTTTATTATTCTCTTCTCCTTAATAGTGTCTTTCTTTTTCTCATATTCTCTACATACTCAATAACTTATTGTATCTTAGCAGCTTTATTACCTAGCTTGCAATATCTAAGAAAGATAATTACTCTTTTAATATTTGAAATGACCAAAAATCATATTTTAATTCCCTGTTCTTTATTATTCTCTCCCTAATAGTGTCTTCTTTTTCTCTATATTCTCACACACTCAATAATCCTATTGCATCTTAGTAGCTTTATTGCCTAGCTTGGGGTGTAACATCTAAGAAAAGATAATTACCTTTTAATATTTGAAATGACCAAAAATCATATTTTAATTCCCTATTCTTTTATTATTCTCTCCTTAATAGTGTCTTTTTTCTCATATTCTCACACACTCAATAACTTATTGCATCTTAGTAGCTTTTTTATTGTTTGGGGCTTGGGGTAAATATCTAAGAAAAGATAATTACTCTTTTAATATTTGAAATGACTCAAAATCATATTTTAACTCCTGTTCTTTTATTATTCTCTCTCCTTAATAGTGCCTTCTTTTTCTCATATTCTCACACACTAATAACTTATTGCATCTTAGTAGCTTTATTACCTAGCTTGGGGTAAATATTCAAGAAAAGATAATTACTCTTTAATATTTGAAATGACCAAAATCATATTTTAATTCCTGTTCTTTTATTATTCTCTCTCCTTAATAGTGTCTTTTTCTCATATTCTCACACACTCAATAACTTATTGCATCTTAGTAGCTTTATTGCCTAGCTTGGGGTAATATCTAAGAAAAGATAATTACTTTAATATTTGAAATGACCAAAAATCATATTTAATTCCTGTTCTTTTATTATTCTCTCTCCTTAATAGTGTCTTCTTTTTCATATTCTCTACATACTCACAACAACTTATTGCATCTTAGTAGCTTTATTACCTAGCTTGGGGTAAATATCTAAGAAAAGATAATTACCTTTTAATATTTGGAAATGACCAAAAATCATATTTTAATTCCTGTTCTTTTATTATTCTTCTCCTTAATAGTCTTTTTCTCATATTCTCACATACTCAATAACTTATTGCATCTTAGTAGCTAACAGCTTGGGTAAATATCTAAAAAGATAATTACTTTAATATTTGAAATGACCAAAAATCATATTTTAATTCCTGTTCTTTTATTATTCTCTCCTTAATAGTGTCTTCTTTTCTCATATTCTCACACACTCAATAACTTATTGCATCTTAGTAGCTTTATTACTCTAGCTTGGGGTGAATATCTAAGAAAAGATAATTATTCTTTTAATATTTGAATTGACCAAAATCATATTTTAATTCCTGTTCTTTTATTATTCTCTCTCCTTAATAGTGTCTTCTTTTTCTCATATTCTCACATACTCAATAACTTATTGCATCTTAGTAGCTTTATTACCTAGCTTGGGGTAAATATCTAAGAAAAGATAATTACTCTTTTAATATTTCAAATGACCAAAAATCATATTTTAATTCCTGTTCTTTTATTATTCTCTTCCTCCTTAATAGTGTCTTTTCTCATATTCTCACATACTAACACAATCCTATTGCATCTAGTAGCTTTATTACCTAGCTTGGGTAACATTCATATACTACTTTAATATTTGAAATGACCAAAAATCATATTATAATTCCTGTTTTATTATTCTCCTCATTATGTCTTTCTTTTCTCATATTCTCAATACATACCACAATTGTCATTGCATCTTTAGTAGCTTTATTATCTAGCTTGGGGTAAATATCTAAGAAAAGATAATTACTCTTTAATATTTGAAATGACCAAAAATCATATTTTAATTCCTGTTCTTTTATTATTCCCTTCTCCTTAATAGTGTCTTCTTTTTCTCATATTCTCACATACTCAATAACTTATTGCATCTTAGTAGCTTTATTACCTAGCTTTCAGTAAATATCTGAAAAGATAATTACTCTTTTAATATTTGAAATGACCAAAAATCATATTTTAATTCCCTGTTCTTTTATTATTCTCTCCTTAATAGTGTCTTTTTCTATATTCTCAAGTGAAGTACCAATATCTTATTGCATCTTAGTAGCTTTATTACCTAGTTTAGGTAATATCAAGAAAAGATAATTACTCTTTTAATATTTGAAATGACCAAAAATCATATTTTAATTCCTGTTTTATTATTCTCTCCTTAATAGTGTCTTCTTTTTCTCATATTCTCACATACTCAATAACTTGTTGTATCCAGTAGGTTTATTACCCAAGCTTAGTAAATATCTAAGAAAAGATAATTACTCTTTTAATATTTGAAATGACCAAAAATCATATTTGTCTCTGTTCTTTTATTATTCTCCTTTAATAGTGTCTTCTTTTTTCTCATATTCTCATTAATTGAAGTAATTTGTTTAATCTTAGTAGCTTTATTACTCTATGTTTGGGGTAAATATCTAAAAGAAAGATAATTATTCTTTAATACTTTGAAATGACCAAAATCATATTTTAATTCCTGTTCTTTTATTATTCTCTCTCTCCTTAATAGTGTCTTTTTCTACATTTCTACATACTCATTAACTTATTGCATCTTAGTAGCTTTATTACCTAGCTTGGGGTATATATCTAAGAAAAGATAATTACTCTTTTAATATTTGAAATGACCAAAAATCATATTTTAATTCTGTTCTTTTATTATTCTCTCTCCTTAATAGTGTCTTCTTTTTCTCATATTCTCACACACACAATAACTTATTGCATCTTAGTAGCTTTATTACCTAGCTTGGGGTAAATATCTAAGAAAAGATAATTACTCTTTTAATATTTGAAATGACCAAAAATCATATTTTAATTCCTGTTCTTTTATTATTCTCTCTCCTTAATAGTGTCTTCTTTTTCTCATATTCTCACATACTCAATAACTTATTGCATCTTAGTAGCTTTATTACCTAGCTTGGGGTAAATATCTAAGAAAAGATAATTACTCTTTTAATATTTGAAATGACCAAAAATCATATTTTAATTCCTGTTCTTTTATTATTCTCTCTCCTTAATAGTGTCTTCTTTTTCTCATATTCTCACATACTCAATAACTTATTGCATCTTAGTAGCTTTATTACCTAGCTTGGGGTAAATATCTAAGAAAAGATAATTACTCTTTTAATATTTGAAATGACCAAAAATCATATTTTAATTCCTGTTCTTTTATTATTCTCTCTCCTTAATAGTGTCTTCTTTTTCTCATATTCTCACACACTCAATAACTTATTGCATCTTAGTAGCTTTATTACCTAGCTTGGGGTAAATATCTAAGAAAAGATAATTATTCTTTTAATATTTGAATTGACCAAAAATCATATTTTAATTCCTGTTCTTTTATTATTCTCTCTCCTTAATAGTGTCTTCTTTTTCTCATATTCTCACATACTCAATAACTTATTGCATCTTAGTAGCTTTATTACCTAGCTTGGGGTAAATATCTAAGAAAAGATAATTACTCTTTTAATATTTGAAATGACCAAAAATCATATTTTAATTCTGTTCTTTTATTATTCTCTCTCCTTAATAGTGTCTTCTTTTTCTCATATTCTCACACACTCAATATCTTATTGCATCTTAGTAGCTTTATTACCTAGCTTGGGGTAAATATCTAAGAAAAGATAATTACTCTTTTAATATTTGAAATGACCAAAAATCATATTTTAATTCCTGTTCTTTTATTATTCTCTCTCCTTAATAGTGTCTTCTTTTTCTCATATTCTCACACACTCAATAACTTATTGCATCTTAGTAGCTTTATTACCTAGCTTGGGGTAAATATCTAAGAAAAGATAATTACTCTTTTAATATTTGAAATGACCAAAAATCATATTTTAATTCCTGTTCTTTTATTATTCTCTCTCCTTAATAGTGTCTTCTTTTTCTAATATTCTCACACACACAATAACTTATTGCATCTTAGTAGCTTTATTACCTAGCTTGGGGTAAATATCTAAGAAAAGATAATTACTCTTTTAATATTTGAAATGACCAAAAATCATATTTTAATTCCTGTTCTTTTATTATTCTCTCTCCTTAATAGTGTCTTCTTTTTCTCATATTCTCACATACTCAATAACTTATTGCATCTTAGTAGCTTTATTACCTAGCTTGGGGTAAATATCTAAGAAAAGATAATTACTCTTTTAATATTTGAAATAACCAAAAATCATATTTTAATTCCTGTTCTTTTATTATTCTCCTAATAGTGTCTTCTTTTTCTCATATTCTCACATACTCAATAACTTATTGCATCTTAGTAGCTTTATTACCTAGCTTGGGTAAATATCTAAGAAAAGATAATTATCCTTTTAATATTTGAAATGACCAAAAACTATTTAATTCTGCTCTTTTATTATTCTCTCTCCTTAATAGTGTCTTCTTCTTTTTTCATATTCTCACACTCAATATCTTATTGCATCTAGTAGCTTTTATTACTGTGCTTGGGGTAAATATCTAAGAAAAGATAATTACTCTTTTAATATTTGAAATGACCAAAATCATATTTTAATTTCTGTTCTTTTATTATTCTCTCTCTCCATGCAGGCCTTCTTTCTATATTCTCACACACACAATAACTTATTGCATCTTAGTAGCTTTATTACCTAGCTTGGGGTAAATATCTAAGAAAAGATAATACTTTAATATTTGAAATGACCAAAAATCACATTTTAATTCCTGTTCTTTTATTATTCTCTCTCCTTAATAGTGTCTTCTTTTTTCATATTCTCACACACACAATAACTTATTGCATCTAGTATTACCTTCCAATGTCAGTAAATATCTAAGAAAGATAATTACTCTTTTAATATTTGAAATGACCAAAAATCATATTTTAATTCCTGTTCTTTTATTATTCTCCACAGTGCCCTTTTTTCTAATATTCTCTACATACTCAATAACTTATTGCATCTTAGTAGCTTTATTACCTAGCTTGGGGTAACATCTAAGAAAAGATAATTACTCTTTTAATATTTGAAATGACCAAAAATCATATTTTAATTCCTGTTCTTTTATTATTTCTCCTTAATAGTGTCTTCTTTTTCATATTCTCACATACTCAATAACTTATTGCATCTTAGTAGCTTTGCTTATCTAGCTAGTAAATATCTAAGAAAAGATAATCATTTTAATATTTAATGACCAAAAATCATATTTTAATTCCTGTTCTTTTATTATTCTCTCTCTCCTTAATAGTGTCTTCTTTTTCTCTCTTCATATTCTCACATACTAATAACCTATTGCATCTTAGTAGCTTTATTACCCAGTTTAGTAAAGCATTCAAGAAAAGATAACTACTTTACATTTCCAGCACCAAAAATCATATTTTAATTCCTTACCTCTTATTATTCCCTCTCCTTAATAGTGTCTTCTTTTTCTCATATTCTCACATACTCACACACAACTTATTACATCTTAGTAGCTTATTACCTAGCTTGGGGTAAATATCTAAGAAAAGATAATTACTCTTTTAATATTTGAAATGACCAAAAATCATATTTCTTAATTCTGTTCTTTATTATTCTCTTCCTAATAGTGTCTTTTTTCTCATATTCTCACACACTCAATAACTTATTGCATCTTAGTAGCTTTATTACCTAGCTTGTGTAACATTTTAAGAAAAGATACCTATTTTAATATTTGAAAACAATTCAAAATCATATTTTAATTCCTGTTCTTTTATTATTCTTTCTCCAATAGTGTTATTTCTTTCATATTCTCACACACTCAATAACTATTGCATTCAGCAGCTTTGCCACTAGCTTGGGGTAAATATCTCTCCAAGAAAAGATAATTATCTTTTAATATTTGAAATGACCAAAAATCATATTTTAATTGCTCTTTTATTATTCCTCCAATAGTGTCTTCTTTTCTCATATTCTCACACACTCAATAACTTATTGCATCTTAGTAGCTTTATTACTCAGCTTGGGGTAAATATCTAAGAAAAGATAATTACTTTAATATTTGAATGACCAAAAATCATATTTTAAACAGTTTTAAAATCTAATACATAATTATATGGGTTATGTCTTGAAGGCTGTCACAATGCATTGAGTAAAACAAAGGAAGGTAAAGAAGTGTTTGGGGATTACCTATTTATTAAACACATGACACAATCATGGACACACACACACACCACCAGAGAAATCAGATAGATAAAACAACAGTAATCAAATTGATCCTCCTCAGCCCAGTCAAAGAGTCAAAGGAACGGTCAGATCACACTAAGATAAACCACACATACAAGCAGACTGATATCATCAGACCAAAAAGGCCCCAACAAGAATACACACACATACATACAGCAGCAGCAACAGACAGCCAGCCAGGAATAACCATACTTTGAAAGGCCGAGAACACACTCAGACAGACAAAAGCTTCTCTGCCATTCTGAAGATGAGATTTTGATCTCGAAATAGTAATGTTTAATAAATAGGTAATACCCAAACACTTCTTTACCTTCCTTTATTTTACTCAATGCATTATGACAGCCTTCAAGACATGACCCATATAACTATTTTACACAATACTTCAAGCAAATTACAAAATTTTACTATCTAATACATAAATTTATCAACTTTAATCTCAACAAATTTTGCATTATCAATTATAAAAATAACATTTTAACAAATAACTGCATTTTATTATTCCTTTCCAATAAACTCATTTGTGATCTTTCTAAATAAGCAATTTTTATAATTGTTTACTTATGTAAAGATAGTAGTAATAACCTCAGCATTTTGATCACTGCTTAAAAGTAAATGAAAATGCAATGTTGACATTTTTTTTATCATGTGTAAAAAAAAATTATGTTTTGCTGTTGAACAAGCAAACTTTACTAAAAATACCTTGTTACTAAAAAACAGCCATATCCCTTAATGTGATTGTGCTGCTTCTCAGGAATAAACGATGATATTTAAAAAAAGGAGATCAGGATATTAGTCTTAACTATCTATCTTTTCAGCTTTGCATGCTGCTGCTCTGTCGGGTCATGCTTCAACTGTCATGCTTTTACTGGAGAACAATGCCCAGATTGATGCAACCAACCTAATGAAGCACACTCCATTACTGAGAGCTTGTGAAATGGGCCACACGGATGTTGTTCAGTGCTTAATTGACCATGGGGCCAGAATTGATGTCTTGGATCAGGATGGACATTCACCATTACACTGGTATAGTTGATTGTCTTTTATGTATGCTCGGTTATTATTCTTAGAATAGGGATTTTGTCTTTGTCAATTATTTTATACACAAGACATATAATCATAATAAAATTATTTTATGCGCAAGACATGTGAACATAATAAAAATATTTTATGCACAAGACATGTGAACATAATAAAAATATTTTATGCGCAAGACATGTGAACATAATAAAATTATTTTATGCGCAAGACATGTGAACATAATAAAATTATTTTATGCGCAAGACATGTGAACATAATAAAATTATTTGGAGGACCTGTACGACCGGCACCCCCACTTGTAATTTTTTGCTTTTCATTTTTTTTTTCATTTTTTTAATTCATTCTTATCGATTAGACCCTAAACTTTCAGATTAGCAAAAAATTTGGAAGAAAATTCAATATTTAAAGATTGTCAGGGGATACTCGGTTTCTCATACAACTTTCTAGTAAATTGATCCCTCATATTGGAAACACTCACTTTGGGGTTGAGTAAAAAACAATGATGAGTTGTTGCCCCCCCCCCCCCCACCTTTTTTTTCAAAGCTTGCAGGAAATTAATGAAAAAGACCGTTTTGGGGAACGTTGTATGAGAAACTGAGTACCCCCTAAAAATCTTTAAATATTCAGTTTTTTCTAAATTTTTTTTTACTAATCTGAAAGTTTAGGGTCTAATCAATAAGAATCCACTGAAAAAAAGTAAAAAAAAAAAAAAAAAGAAGAAAAACGAAGAATTACTGGGGGGTGCTGATTGTACATGTTCGTCAATTATTTTATACGCAAGATATGTGAGCATGATTTGCCATATTTATTTTTTTGCCAATGTATTTGACAATAGAAATTTTACTGGCAAATAATTTTATTACACATATTGCAATGATCAAAACATATTTTGTAAAAATGTCTTAGCTAATTTTTTTTTTACTGTGAAATTGCATTAGCAAATGATTATTTAAATTAAGAATACATTGCAATATGTATTTTTACCTCATGTCTTTCTGCAAGAAATTACCTTTAGAAATTCATTTTTCTTTTGAAAATATTTTAAATTGAAACATTTAGTAAATCACACCAATTATATATATATATATATATAGAGAGAGAGAGAGAGAGATGAGAGAGAAATTGTCATCTAAATTTTGCAAAAATTAAAATAACACTGACATCTCATTTTAACAGATATGTTTACCAAAATTACACAAAAAGTAGCTTTAAATATTAGAGTAAATTTATTCAATAAAATCATTGGCTTCAATCATGGTCTTTATTCCAGATGATTTTTGTATCTCCTGCAACTCTTTTGGTGAATGCTGCCATAATCCTTGCCTTCAGTTCATCTTTGGTTTTACAAAGAGTTTTGTTGGTCACTCGCTCATCTATACCCTGTACACAATAATCAAGGGAGTTGCAGTTTAGGGAGGAGTTAGGTGGCCAGATGTGAGGGGTCATGTGGTTGCAGAAATTGTCTGACAGCCATGACTAGATTCACCTGCTTGTGTGGCGTGGTATAGAATCTTTTTGCCAGATATATGATCTTCCATCAGCCACCCTCTTGATCCAGAACAGCACTACTTCCTCAAAGAACTTGATGTAGTCCTCTGTGTTGAGCCTGAGGCCCTGTGGAAAGATAAATGGAAACATAATGTCTCCATCACTAGTGACCACTCTTAATACCTTCGTAATCACAATTAGACTCATCCAACTCTTTCTGAATCCTCTGCACTGTTTGCGGATCGATACCCAAATACCCTGAAATGTTTGTATTGGAGCTTCTAGCATGAATACCAAGCCATACAACATGCGATTTTTAAATTTCTTGTTGAGTGAATTGTATCATGGTGCTCTTTATCTCACAGACCATGCCCACCTGACCCTACTATACCTTGCAGTCAACAAAAACAACGTGCATGCATGAAATTAAAAATATAAAATGGTGACAATTTATCCATCGCACCATATACATGATCACATCAAGAAAAACATTTAGTCTAAAAATGGTTTTTTGAAGGATGAAATGTGCCATATAAGACTATTTTCCTTATTTTGTCATACAATTACTCATCATTGCAGATTTAATAAAATCCTCATTGGCTTCAATCATGGTCTTTATTCCAGATGTTTTTTGTATCTCCTGCAACTCTTTTGGTGAATGCTACCATAATCCTTGCCTTCAGTTCATCTTTGGTTTTACAAAGAGTTTTGTTGGTCACTCGCTCATCTATACCCTGTACACAATAATCAAGGGAGTTGCAGTTTGGGGAGTTAGGTGGCCAGATGTGAGGGGTCATGTGGTTGCAGAAATTGTCTGACAGCCATGACTAGATTCACCTGCTTGTGTGGCGTGGTATAGAATCTTTTTGCCAGATATATGATCTTCCAGCAGCCACCCTCTTGATCCAGAACAGCACTACCTCCTTAAAGAACTTGATGTAGGACTCCATGTTGTGTGAAGTATAACATTGCCATCACAAGTGACAACTTCAAATACAATAATGTTAACTGAATATACGATCCTACTCTTTTCGAAATCTCTGCACTGTCCTCAGATTGACACCCAAACACCATGAAATGTTTGTATTGGAACTTTTTGTGTGATTACCAAGCAGTACAGCACGTCATTTCCAAAATTTTTGGTAGAGTGAATTTTGCCAAAGTGATCTTTTTTCTCACAGACCTTGTTTAACTCATCCTAGTATACTGTGCAGTCGACAAAATTAAAAACAATGCGCATGTGTAAAATTAAAAATATAAAATGGTAACAATTTACCCATCGTATCTTATATATGTAAATACTAGAAAACAAAGAAAAAAAAAAAGAAAAAATTAGTAATTGTGTAAATTAGTATTTACACAATTCTGCAATAGTTCCTACCATATATATATATATATAAAGCCAAAAGGTTGTTTCTGTTTTATGGCATATCAACCTCAGCAGGTCATTTATTGCCAACTAAATTTTATTTATTTATTGCTGGTAATGCCTTTTTCTTTCAACAACTTATTGTTGTTTTTTATATAAGTTTTGTGTTTAGTAATACTTTTTTCTTTTCAAGTACCAAGATTCATTGGGATTTTGTTTTTAAGGGCAGAGTCCCCATCCCCAAGTCTTACCCTGTTATTTAACCCATAACTGGAGGGAAGGGATGGATTAATACCTTTCCCAAGGATACCAGTGCTTAAGTGAATGCAAGGTATTCAACTAGAATTCAAACTCGGCTCACCGATTTCTCTTTCCGAGCCGATATCCACTGCACCACAACGCACATCCGTCACTGAACGCTTACAGCACCTGGTATTCCCAAGCGGTCACCCATCTAAGTACTGACCAGGCTCAAGGTTGCTTAACTTCGGTGATCGAGCGAGAACCAGTGTATTCAACGTGATATGGCCGTAAGCCTCAAATCCAAAAGGAAGCTGCTTGATGGTAAAATCCCAAAGGAAATCATATTAATATTGTTTCAAATTAAATATTAGAAATGATCCTGCTAAGAAGGCTCAATGTAAATAAAATTATTCATTAACAGAGCCAATATGTATTTTTTTAACATATAAAAAAATTCAAAATTTATGATTAAATGATCATTTTTGCAAACTGAATTCACTTCTTCAGCAATCTTTAATATTACGAAAACATTCAAAAATTTACGTGTGTATGTGTGTGTGTGTTTGGGTAAAGAAACCAGGAGTCAGGTTGCCAAAGAAAAGGAAAGGGAGAAGCGTAGTGAATAGAAAGTGTGAGGAAGAAAGAATGGAAGAGAGGAAGAAGAAAGCGGAATAGGGGAAAAGGGAAGGAAGAAAGAGGAGAAAAAAGTGTGTTAAATCACCAGACGAGAGTAAATACCGGTCTGAAACATGGAGGAGGGTAGATTCACTATTGATGGTGATCTTTAATATATGGGTTATTCAACAATTTATTTGAAAGTGTAGAAAATAAAGAAAATGAAAAAACACAGCAAAAAGAAAAGGAAGAGAGTAAGTAGGAAAAAAGAAAGAAGAGAGAAGAAAAGAAAAAGAGAAGGGAAGAAGGTACATTAGATTTGAAGACAGAAGGATGCACAGAAAGGTGGGGAAAGAGAAATACATTGAAAAAGATAAAGTTGAAGTATAGCAAGCTTTGCTAGGCTTGTCGAATTCTTTTTAAAACAATTTCAAATCTTGACCCCCTTCAGGCGAGCAGAGGTGACGGAATCCCAGTCATCGTCTTAAAGAAATGTGCCCCTGAACTCTCCTCTGTCCTCACTAAACTCTACAACTACTGTCTCTCTGCTTCTTGCTTGCCTGCCTGCTGGAAGTCCTCATCTGTGGTTACTGTCTTTAAGAACTCGGGAAAACCCTCAGACCCATTCAATTATTGTCCTATCAACCTCCTATCGATTTTTGGCAAAGTGTCTGAGGCCATCATCAATGCTGAAGTGGTTCAACATCTCATAGCCCACTGCCTGTTCTCTGTCAGGCAGTATGGCTTCCACTTTGCCAGGTCTACCGCTGACTTGTTAATGACCATCACTGAGTAGATATACCAGGCTCTTGACAAGAACAGTGAAGCTCAATCTGTTCCTCTGGATATCTCTAAAGCATTTGACAGAGTGTGGCACGCTGGCCTTCTGCGCAAACTACAGGACTATGGTATATCTGGACGCTTGTTTGACAATCAAATCGTTCCTATCAGATCATGTAATGAAGGTTGTATTGAACGGGCAAGTTTCCAGATTCTATCATTTGAACACAGTTGTCCGTCAGGACTCTATCCTAGGTTCTACACTTTTTCTGATTTTCATAACAATCTCCCTAAAGCAAGATCCCAAGTAGGCATCTACTCTGACTACACTACCGTTTACTCCCACCTTGCTAAGAAAACTGTCCATGCAGACAAAACAGACCTTGCTGCTGCCCTCAAAAAGGACCCCCAGTCAGTGGTGGGCTGGGGTAAGAAATGACTTGTAAACTTTAATGCTTTCAAAATGAAGCTTCTATCCTTTAATCACCATAGACAATATTTCCTACCCACCATCAGCAGAGATCATGCTAGACTCCCTAAGGGCAATACACTGCACCTCCTTAGCCTTGCTCTCTCAACTGACCTTAAGTAAGACGACTATATTGAATTAATGGTAAATTTTTGTTTTGTTTCCTGAAGGCCTTTACCCCTTCAAATCTTTCTAAAATATATATACCTATTTCCGTGCAAATGTATATGCTGAACTCAAATCGATAATTGTTTATTGAAGAAACCTACCTTTTTTTTCATTTTATCAAGAAGAAAAATATGGAACTTCTTGTCGTTGTTTATCTCACCTCGTAACCATGGTTCAAAAATGTTATTCACTGCAGACTGAATTCACGCGTAATTTTACGATTTTTCCGTCTTTTTACTTTCTTTTTTCCAATTAGCACGCAGAAAATGAGTTCCGAAACCGAAAAAATTGCGGAGTAATTGTTCAACAGGAGTAAACTGGCCAAAATAAGTATCCTACCCATCATGTCATTTAGTGGTAAATCAGATATGGGAACACTGGTAAGGGGTGAGATATAGTCCGATAAATTTCTGGCTGATATCATAAATGGAACTTTGTGTGTGTCTGTGTGTGTGTGTGTGTGTGTGTGTCCGTTACCTGTAGATTCCGAAATGGTGGAACTGATTTTCTTGAAAATTTACACAGTTGTACTATAAGTGTCTGCAAGTGTTCTTAGCTAGGTTTTGTGTCGAGGTACCCCTGATAAATATTGAAAATCGATAATCGAAAAAATCGGGTTATAGAAAGAGTGGTCTGATTTTAACCAAATTTCTTACACTCATAGACATAAGAAACGATATTCAAAAGTTTGAAGGTTACAGTTCTTACAATAGTGCAGAAAATCGATAAAATATATATATATATATATATATATATATATAAAAGGCAAGATGTTTGTGTATGTTTATCTGCCTGTATGTCTGTATTTTTTTCAGCCCTTTTACTTTAGTTTTTGCTTAGTTTGGCTCTAAGTAGGTATAATTGTAGTTCTTAGTCTCAGCCATGATACCATTTACTCAGAGGATTTATTTAGCCTTCTAAATTCAGTTTACGACAAAAAAAACGTATTTGATATCGATACCAGTAAATCAAAATTTGACTTACATCCATTCATTTTTCTTTCAGTTTATGGTTTCACTTTAACTGGAAACAACTATTGCTTTTTAGTCTTTCGTGCCAACATCCAGAACCATGGATTAGTTTTAAGACTTTCATTACACCCGAGCAACGGGTGTAATGAAAGCAGTATATGCTAGTATACCTCTAAAAAATGAGAATGAGAATGGAAAAATCTGGAACTAGGTTGAAAAAGGTGCTATTATAAGCAGGAAGTCTTCTTTTAATTATTCAATAGTAAAAAGCTAAAAGAGAAAATAAACCAATCTTGTTAGGGAAAGTGAATAATAAACTAATATAATTAAGGTGCCTAGTAATATGAAACGATAAGACTAGAAAATGTAACGGTCAGAAGAGGTTAACATACATGACTATAGTAATAAATTCTGCAATAAATATGAAGGAATGAAAACAGCTGTCAAAATGGAAATTTTAAATTTGGATTATATTTAGGTGAGGTTAATGCCCTAAATTAAAATTTAAAATTTGGATTTATTACAACCTTTGCTTATGAATTCCATTTGTAAGTTTAAAAGATTTTGCTTAGGATATTTTATTATTTTAATTTTTCCAACTAAACATAGATTGTTTCTATCAATAAAGGTTATAGAGGGTGTGAGTCCAGTTTAATATGAGGTTAAGTCCCTCTTCTTTCACTTTCTAAAGCCTTATATATAAGTACATAATGCTGAGTAGAAGAATTTCTCCATTTAATGTGAAAACTGTTCAAGTAAAATCGATGCATTTTCTATGAAAACCTTTAGGAATTGAAAGTGAAAATGTCTGTCTTAAAGTTTCTTCTGGTATAATCAGTTTGCTAATAGCATTTTCTGATTTCTCTCTTCTCAGGGCAGCTCTTGGGGGTCATGCCAATATCTGTCAAATTCTTATACGCTATGGGATTGAGCCAAACAGTCAGGATCGTTCAGGGTGAGTGTATTCTATTTTTCTTCAATTATTCATGGAAATTTATATCTGTACAAAATATTTTGTTTTGTTTCATTGTTTTTGTCATTAATATTTGATTAATTAATCGTTTCATAAATTTGTATTTATCTGATTCCAAAAACAGCAACTTGCAAATACTTTTTTCAAAATGCTTTGTTTAAGATTAAGTGCATGTGTACCAGCAATTTTCTGTCCAGATTATCCATTTTGTCAGATCAACAGCAGTCACTGAATAATAATTCAATAACACAAAACTAGCTTCACTAATTATTCACATTTAATATCTTTAAAACATCAGAGCCATTAAAAATTCAAATATTTGATTAATGTCTTGACAGACTTAGCAAATTTTGCCACATCTCACATACAGTATTTGTCTATTTTGTCATATTCACATTTCAGTCATTATACGCTACAGCCTTTATCAGGTAATTCAAATTTCAAATCAAACCCTTTATGCTTCAATAATCAAAATAAAAGGTTCAGTTCTAAATTCCTAGCACCTGAAAAAGACTGGAGCATACAACAGCCGAAATGTCGTGAACATGGCAATAAAGTTGGGAACAACAGTTTAAATCAGCAATTCCCAAACTAGGAGAAATTTTGCCCTGGGGGTGAGGGGGAAATTTGAAGCTACCAAGGGGGAAATAATTACACTACCTACAAAATAAAAAAAATTCAGATGGATTTTCTCATGTCTGAGAGAGAGAGGCTGACAAGGAACCCATTTATATGTCAGGTAGATGATGTCCCTGAGGACAGGCAAAATGAGTTCTTGGAGCTCAAACATGACTCTTCTGCCAAGGATAAGTTTCTTGCACAAGATCTTGAAGAATTCTGGGTTAATATGTGTGGAGCATACCCATAACTGAGCAACAGTGCATTAAAATCCTCATTCTGTTTTCCACAACCTACCTTTGTGAGTCAGGATTTTCTACTTTACTCACAATGAAGCCCAAAGCACAAAACCGACTGGAGGTGGAATGTGACATATGTTGCGTGCTTGCCAAAACTAACCTTGATATTGATACACTGGTGCACAAGAAGCAACATCACTAATTTAATTCTGAAGTAGAAGAGCAAACAAAAGTTCTTTTATTTGTTACTAACCACTCTCTATGGCTAGGCTTAATTGTTACTAACTGCTCTCTATCCACTTTACTTTGTAACTATAAGTTTATCAGTATATTTCTACATTTGAAGAATAAATTAGTAAATAGTCTCAGTGTGTTTTAACTGCTCTTTCTCTGATACAAATGAAGGGGGAAATCTGGATGGTTGGACTGGGTGTAGGGGGAAATGACAGAAAAAAGTTTGGGAACCACTGGTTTAAACAGTGTAAATATTCTAATGTACACTCCATGAAAAGTGAGAGATACTTAGCATTTGTACAGTACACTATTGCAATATATATGTATATATGTATTGTTTAATACTTAGTTTTTGGTCTTAATAGGGTTAGACCAGTACACATTTGTATTAAAAAGTGTTCTGTTCAATTATATTGTAGAACTTTAGAATATTTTCCAGTTTTAAACGAGTTATTTTGCTACCCAGGTTTCTACCATTTTAAAAATGGAAAATATATATATATATATATATATATATATATATATATAATCAGGAAAAAAAATTGTTAAAAATCCTGGATAATATTAGGAAATAATTCAAGAGGATCCTAGTGATAGTGTTTAAATATTAAAATTGATCCAACAGAGAGCTCGATGTAAATTTAATTAACAGAGCAGATATTTATTAATTTATCTGTAAATTCTGATCACATTTACTGGGGATAGCTATTTCAGCATGTCAGTTCCAGACATGCATTGTCAATCCCAGTCAACCATAGAATGGAGAAAAATTCTTGTGCTGCCAGCAAGGGTTAGGAAAGGAAGGGATGAGGAATGTTGGTTACTATAGGAGAATCATAGTAGTAAATTCCCTTTTGATAGTTGAAGGCAGGTTGTTTGACCATTGTGTTAGTGATGTTAGATAGGAGGGAAAAGGCTACGGATTCACCAGATTTAAAATATAGTCTATGTCAGAGGCAAATTGTAAATTTTGTGAATCTGTAGCTTTTTCCCTCCTAACCCAATGGTGAAACCACCTGCCTTCCACTACCAAAAGGGAATTTACTACTATGATTATCCTCAGCTTAACCCTATAGTAACCAACATTCCTCACCCCTTCCTTTACTAACCCTTGTTTCCGGCACAAGAATTTTTCTCCATTCTTTGGTTGACTAGGGTTGACAATGCATGTCTTAAACTGACATGTAGAAATAGCTATCCCAAAAATGTGATCTGAATTTACAAATAAATAAAAAATTATATATATATATATATATATAGTTTATAAAGGAAAACTCAACACGTCATATTAGTTATAAACTATAGTTCATTTCAATGAGCTTAACTAGCTCATATCATCAGACTCTCTTACAATATTTCCTCCATCTGGCATAAAATTTCTGCCGGAATGAACATTTTCTTAAAATGAAGAGGGAACATAATAGAAATAATAATAATAATAAACACAAGATTACAAACCAATAAATAAATGACAATAAATGTAAGAGGAAGGAGGAAAGAAAGAAGGAAAGGAAGAAACGGGAGGGAAGGGGGAGAAAGAGATAATCCAGTTCCAAATATGGGTAGTATCTGTTTGAAGTTATTTTGGCTGTCTTAGATGGTATGACCTCTGAAAAAATCTTATGTTTATTATTATTATTTCTATTATGTTCCCTCTTCAATTTAAGAAAACGTTCATTCTGGCAGAAATATTATGCCAGATGGAGGAAATATTGTAAGAGAGACTGATGATATGAGCTAGTTAAGCTCATTGAAATGAACTATAGTTTATAACTAATATGACATGTTGAGTTTTCCTTTATACACTTCATATCACTCTGGTTAATACCCATTGAGCTCTCTATATGGATTTACCTATTAATAATTTATATTAAGAAAATCTTGTTGGATTATCCTCACCGTTTACGGACTGACAACTATACCAATATATATATATATATATATAATTTTCATATAGTGTAGCTTTAAAGGAAGAAAATTAATAAAATGAGACTAAGAAAAACTATTCTCAGTCAACATGTTTTGTCTTCTGAGGGTCTATAAAGGCAGTATAGAATTTATTGACAAAATTATGTGCTCTAAAAAATGCCACTCATCAAAAGCGAAAGTAATTTCCTCAGAAGGAAAATCCTCAAAAGTGACGCCATTGAATCTTATCAAAATATAAATCTATGCTCAGGTTTTTTCCCAATCTCACCTTTCCTGAAAGAATTACTCCTTTCCCAAGCCAATATACACAACCATAAATGTTGATAAATGAAAGAAAACACTTAAATCCATCATCTCATGTTTTTGAAGAGGTACATCTCTTACATCTATCTAATACCAGAACAATCTAATCACAATCTAAACAATATTCATCTAAAAAAATATTTCTTAAATATTATGCACTTACTTTTTGCAAGACTTTGAATGATGGAATTTTATGTCTTCCATATGTTTTAACTGAAGTTTCAACCACCTGATTAACATTCATGAACATGTTCAAATTTAAAAGCCGTAATAAATCAAGGCCATTCGCACCTTTGCATATAAGCATGTGCAAAAAAACATAAATCCTACATTGCCTTGAAAAATTTCCTGAGAGGACAAAAGACATCAGTTAAAAATAGTTTTTCCTATTCTCTCTTTTTATATATTTTATAATCGTGTCACCCTAAACAAGTCAGTTTACTGTCACTGTTGTGCAGGAGGTTACATAGGAGGAAAGTTATGAGAAAGAGTGACAGGTTACAGGGGTTGTCAGGAAGAGGATCAGAAAAGGATGAGAATACTGATGAGAGTGAAGTGGACAAAGAAGGAAGCATGAGAGAGAGGATGCAAGTTAGTGCGATAGGAGATGACTATTGACTTCATATTTGAATTCTTGAAGATTGTAGCTGTTGGGAAAGCAAGTAAACGGAAGGGAATTACACAGGCAGGAAGTGCAAAAAAAGAAGCTGCTAGAGTAGAATTTGTGTTCACAATTTATTGGTTTCACAGTAAAAGGGTGGGACCTAGTTACTAATCTTGTGGCTCAAGTAAATTCATATATAGGGGTAACAGTGAGCTAAGTTCATCTGAGCAGAAGCCATGAAAGTATTTGTAGAAGAGACACAGAGAAGCCACATTGCGCCGATGACAAAGTGACTGTATCTGAGCTGCCAAGTCAGGATCGATCACATTACAAATTCTCCACTGGATTTTGTCAAGGACCCCTAGGTGGATAGCAGGAGCACCTGACCAGATATGGCAGCAGTATTCAATGCACAGACAGATGGTAGATTTATATATGTGCAGGATTGTTTATATATTTTTTATTTATTTATCTGTAATTTCAGATAAAACTTAGAGGGGAAATACCCATTTTCAACATGTCATTTTAAGACATGCATTCTCAACCCCATATAAACAAAGAATATATATATATATATATATATATATATATAGGAAAGAATATTAAAACGTTTTGAGTTTAAAAATGTGTTTTTTTTTACAGTATTTGTTTATTTCTACTATTATATTTTATATTTCAGTCCGCCCTCAGTCCTTCATCAGAAACAAAAAACAAACATTTTGTTTCTGATGAAGGACCAAGGGCGGTCTGAAATATAAAATATAATAGTAGAAATAAACAAATACTGTCAAAAAATACATTTTTAAACTCAAAACGTTTTAATATTCTTTCCTATACATATTAAGACAGTATACGTGGATCATCACTATGCTCTCTCTCTCTCTATATATATATATATATAATTATTTAGTTTTTGGTCATAATAAAATTAGACCAGTACACAGTTGTATTAAAGTGTTCAATACAATTATAGCTTAAAACAATGTAGGCGTGCATAGGGATGAGTCACACACAGACTCACAGATTGCCTTTTATATATATATATATATATATATATATATATATATATATATATATATATACAAACACAAACTTTTTTCCACTGCTGCAGTTTCAGCTACTGAAAATTTCCTCAGGCAGTGAAAAGGTCAATTGTTTTTCTGTTACCTTATTTATACACTTCTGCTATCAATGGGAAATTTCATGGGAGGCAGGGAGTAAAGCAAGAAAAGAAAAAATATGTGAAGAGGAGGAGAAAAAAAGAAAAATATAATTTACGTACTGTCATGAAATTCCATCAGAAATTGTTGGAAGTATATTTTTTACACACACACACAGAGTATATATATATATATATAGTCCGTTTTTTCATGCACTCATACTATATCTATGCAAAAGTATACTCAGTTATAATACAAACATAGAAACAGTACGCTTAAATAGACAAGAGGAAAACTATTTTCCTCACCTATGTATTTCATTCTGTGATGGACTTTATCAAGGCAAAAAGATGAAATGAATTTTATTTTAAATAAAGTATCTATAAATAAAAAACTTTGACTTAAAATATGCCATACTCATCAAAAGAGAAAATAATTTATTCAGAAAGAAAATTCTCAAGAGTGCCAGCATCATATATTATCAAAATATTAACCTACACACCAGTTTTTTTTTAATATAGTACAAACAATACATTTTCAAAGCCAACATATAAAAAAATTCCAAAAAATGGTTACTTTCCATCATTTTTAATATCTCATAACATTACATTGCACATAAAAATAAATTCTCTTCAAATATGAACTGTGATATTTGTCTATATTTCTGAGATGAGGTAGTATTTACACTATTTACATTATTCAGACTATTGTCCTCATCTTTGTTGCCATTTGTACGATGTTTAATAATAGATCATTCTATTTGTCTATATTTCTGAGATGAGGTAGTATTTACACTATTCGGACTATTGTCCTCATCTTTGTTGCCATTTGTACGACGTTTAATAATAGATCATTCTATTTGTCTATATTTCTGAGATGAGGTAGTATTTACACTATTTACATTATTCAGACTATTGTCCTCATCTTTGTTGCCATTTGTACGACGTTTAATAATAGATCATTCTATTTGTCTATATTTCTGAGATGAGGTAGTATTTACACTATTTACATTATTCGGACTATTGTCCTCATCTTTGTTGCCATTTGTACGACGTTTAATAATAGATCATTCTATTTGTCTATATTTCTGAGATGAGGTAGTATTTACACTATTTACATTATTCGGACTATTGTCCTCATCTTTGTTGCCATTTGTACGACGTTTAATAATAGATCATTCTATTTGTCTATATTTCTGAGATGAGGTAGTATTTACACTATTTACATTATTCAGACTATTGTCCTCATCTTTGTTGCCATTTGTACGACGTTTAATAATAGATCATTCTATTTGTCTATATTTCTGAGATGAGGTAGTATTTACACTATTTACATTATTCAGACTATTGTCCTCATCTTTGTTGCCATTTGTACGACGTTTAATAATAGATCATTCTATTTGTCTATATTTCTGAGATGAGGTAGTATTTACACTATTTACATTATTCAGACTATTGTCCTCATCTTTGTTGCCATTTGTACGACGTTTAATAATAGATCATTCTATTTGTCTATATTTCTGAGATGAGGTAGTATTTACACTATTTACATTATTCAGACTATTGTCCTCATCTTTGTTGCCATTTGTACGACGTTTAATAATAGATCATTCTATTTGTCTATATTTCTGAGATGAGGTAGTATTTACACTATTTACATTATTCAGACTATTGTCCTCATCTTTGTTGCCATTTGTATGACGTTTCGGCTGTTGTATGCTCTGGCCTTCTTCAGATGCTTGGAATTTTGTACTGAACTCTTTATTACAATCACTGGGGTTTATCATTCTCATTCCTTGCATAGAGCCTCTTTTGGTAGTCATGATTTATCTTCCTCTAAGCTACTTGTTACTTGGTATTGAACTCTCAACTCTTTTGGGACAAGTCACAGGAACTAACCAATGTCTATATCCACTTAAGAACAAGAGCAACTCAATTTCTGAGACTTATAAACTATTTTTTACCAGAGTTCATATTGCAATTTTTTTGATGTCAATGGTTTTCTCTAGTATTTATTACCAGAGATCATATTGCAATTTTGATGCTAATGATTGCAATACGGGAATGGAGTACTGCTGCCATTTATGGTCAGGTGCCCCTGCCGTTCTCCTCAGTGTTCTTGACAAGCTCCAAAGGAGAGTCTGTAATGTGATAGGTACTGATCTGGCGACTCGACTGCAGCCACTTCCCCATCGTCGAAATGTGGCCTCCTTTTGTCTGTTCTATAAATACTTTCATGGTTTCTGCTCGGACGAGCTTAAGTCACTGATGCCTTTTCAACAGGTGTTTACTCGTGCAACCAGACTGGCAACTGGGTCCCACCCATTCACAGTCAGGTTAGCCAAATGCAGACGACAATTCTACTCCTGCAGCTTCTTCTCTCGCACTTCCCTCCTGTGGAACTCGCTCTCGTATTCTTGCTTTCCTGACGGCTACAACCTCCAGAAATTTAAATGCAAGGTCAATACTCATCTACTAACCACTGGACTCTAGCTCTCTCCCCACCCCTGTCTAACCTTCCCTTTCTCTCCACCTATGTATCTGTCATTGCACCTGCTTTCTATTGTTCCTTTCTAACTAGTTTGTACTCCTCACTCTTTTCTAATTAATCTTTTTACATTTTATGTAACCCCCTGCACATCAGTGGCGTTTCCGCCTTGCTCAGGGTGAAATGATTAAAAAAAAAAAAAATATATATATATATATATATATATATATATATATATATATATATATGTAATTGGTAGCAATCCCCTCCTCTGACTTCACAATTTCTGGCTACCTTCTCCTCTTAAGGAAGGATTCAACTGTCCATATTCATGGTCTGGAGGTTTACATCAGTGAACACCCCGCTCTAGCTAGGGTGACATCTCTCAAATCCCCTAAACACTCATACATGTGTCTCTTTTTTCTCTTCTAAAATCAGTTAGCTATCTTTTCTTTCTGTACCATACTCCTTCCTCTTCTAACTACTCCCTGCTAGAGAGTGTCTCCGACAATATAGATAAGGCTGCTTCCTCCCACCCATTTGCTAACATATTTGTGTTCAGTGATTTTAATGCCCACCTAGCCAAGTGGCTGAAAAACTCTGTCACTGATCCTGCAATTACTCAATCTCTTATGCAAGTGGTGTATTTCCCCACACACTTCCCCAGCATCCCTACAGGACATGTTTCTGCTAGATCTCTGCTTCATCTTGGCCTCTGACTTCTGCCAGCCTCACAGCTTTGCTCCCTTGGTAATTCAGATCGTGCTGTTGTCTCTATTAATACTCCCCACTCCCATTCCCTCAAGGAACCTCCTACCAACAGAATTTCCTACTGCTACCAAAGAGCAGACTGGGAACCATTCTGTGATTTTTCTATGGGATAGCCCTTGGGAAAAGTGTTTAGCCTCCCCGTTTAGGACTGGAACTCTGAGGTCTCCTCCTAGGTGACAGCTGGCACCAATGCTTTTATACTGGTCAGGAAGATCTGTCCTAAATCTCATTCATCACCCTGGTTCTTTCCTACCTGCTCAGCTGCCATTGCCCACAGGAATCACTTCTTCCAGGTATATCGGAGCCACGCATCTGACCCCAATAGGTGTCTATTTGCCTCTGCTTGAAAAGAGTGGAAGAGGATCTTGAATGAAGCAGCATATAGCAGCTCACAAGTTTAACTCCAATGTCTATTGGCGGCTCTGCAAACATGTGCTGAACAACAGCAGATCCACCGTCCCTCCTTTAATCAATAAATCTAAGGTCCTCACAGCCACAGTGGACAAGGCTAAATGCTTTGCTTGCAGATTCTTCTCTAACTCCACATTTGACTGGTCAGGATTATCTGAACCTGGCTTCCCTCTTAGAACTGAGGCTCAACTGAGGGATGTTTACATAATCCCCACTCTGATCTCTAAGATAATTTAAAAACTTGACCCCCATAAGGCAAGCACAGGCAACAGAATCCCTGTCATTGTCTTGAAGAAATGTGCCCTCAAACTCTCCTCTGTCCTCTCTAAACTCTATAATTCCTGTTTTCCTGCCTTCTAGAAGTACTCTTCTGTGGTTCCTGTATTTAAGAACTCAGGAGAACCCCTGAACCCTTCTAATTGTCACCCTATTAGCCTCCTACCAATTTTTAGCAAAGCGTTTAAGGTTATCTTCAATGCTAAGATAATTAAACATCTCACTGCTCATAAACTATTCTTGGACAGACAGTATGGCTTCTGCTTTGCCAGGTCTACTGCTGATTTGCTAATGACCATCACCAAGTACATATACCAGGCCCTTGATAAGAATGGCAAAGCTCAAGCTGTTTCCCTGGATATCTCCAAAGCATTTGATAGGGTCTGGCACACTGTCCTTCTGTTCAAGCTACAGGGCAATGGTATCACTGGACACTTGCTTTGTTTGATCCAATCATTCCTATCAAGCTGCATAATAAAGGTTAACTTGAACAGGCATACTTCCACATTGTATCATACGAATGTGGGTGTCCTCCAGGGTTCTATTCTAGACCCATTTTTATAGATATAGATAACAATGTAGAACGTCTCTATTAGATTAGGGTGGGAGAGAGAGGTGTAATATATTGTTTGTATGTTTTTGAGGCTTAATGACCTATCAATCCTTATGGGATCATTTTAAGGTCATAACCAGTGATTTTGGGTAAGGTTATTTTATTTTTACAATGTTTTTCTTTTCACAATTCATTGGGATTTGTTTTTTAGAGCAGGGTCCCCAAGTCCTACCCTTGTTATTTAACCCATAACTGGAGGGAATGGACAGATTAATACCTTTCCCAAGGGTACCAGTGCTTAAGTGAATGCAGGGTATTCAACTGGAATTCAAACTCGGCTCACCGGTTTCTCTTTCCGAGCCAATATCCACTGCACTACAATGCACATCTGTCACTAAACGTTTGCAGCACCTGGTATTCCCAAGTAGTCACCATCTATGTACTGACCAGGTTCAACGTTGCTTAACTTCGGTGATCTAACGAGAACCGGTGTATTCAACATGGTGTGGCTGTAAGCACGCACATCCGTCACTAAACGCTTACAGCGCCTGGTATTCCCAAGCGGTCACCCATCTAAGTACTGACCAGGCTCAACATTGCTTAACTTCGGTGATCGAGGTGTAATATATATAGATATAGATAATATCAAGTGGAGTGATCAATTCTATATTATAATCAATACATAAACTGATCCCTGACTTTATGGAGTAATAATATATGTTTTTCTACTCCTAATTTTGGCTTTTCTTTAAAATTTCAAGGTGTCATTAGAATTCTAAAATTTTGATCTACATCTGAGTGCAACTCCTGTCAAGCTAGACCCGAAAAATGCAGACACGAAGTCAAATCTATCAAACAAACAAATACTTACACAAAGTCTACCTTTGTCACTTTTATAGATATAGTTTTATGGTCAGTATAACCCTGATATAAGAGAAACACTGATATAAGAGAGATTTTCTCTGGTCCCAAATTAGTCTGTGGTAATGTATATAAAACAGACCAAACCCGGATATAAGAGAACTTTATCTGGTCCCGACAACGCTCTTATATCAGGGTTACACTTTATTAAATATTGCATAAAGTGTTTGTAAATCTAAAAGTGGACAATGAGATCAACCTCCAATGGTGACAGCATTGATTGCATTAAAAAAAATAAAATAAATAAATTTTAAAATTTAAAAAAAATAAAATAAATAAATAAAAATATTTTTAAAATTATCAAGAGTGATTTTCTTCTTGCTTTTTCATTTTTTATTATTTTGTCTTCGAATTTTCTTTTTCTTTCATTTCATTCTCTCTTTTTAATTTACTTTTTTCTGATTCTTTTTCCTTTTCCCATTCACTTTTCCCCCTCCTCCCCCCACACTCTTTCCTCACATTTTCCTCCCCTCATTCATTCCCCTTGATCCTCCTCCTCTTCCCTCATTCTTCTCTCTTTTCACCTTGCCACCCTTTCTCCTTTTCTTCTCCCCCTTTCCTTCTCCTTCTTTTCACTCTTTTCCTTTCATCCTCCTCCTCTTCACTCTTTCCCCTTTCTTCCTTCTCTTCTCTCTTTCCCATTTAATCCCCCCTCTCTTTCTCCTTTTGCTCCCCTCACTTTCTTCTTTTGTCCCTCCTCTTCACTCTTTCTACTTTCGTCCTACACTCCCTCTTCACTCTTTCAGTTGATACTTTTATTCCTTCCTTCCTTGACACATCTTTTTCTATTCTTACTTTGCTAGCCAGGAAATTGCACCTAAAAATTCATGAGAAAGAAATTAAACAAAAAGAAAACGGTTGTGTCATTCATTATTCATTCTTTAAAAGAACCTGTTCAGTGCCATCAAAAAGACAAAACCAAAAACACAATCTTGTAAAAGTCACACAAATTCTTCTTAGTTTTTTCTTTTTTTTTCTTTCTTTTTGTTCTTCTGACTTAATTTTATTACTGACCAATTAGGTGTTTGTGCTACAAAACATTTCATTTTCTTTTTCTTTGTTGAACTGAAATGGTCACCCATGGTCCAAAATTACTCTAGACAGAACAGGATGCCAAAAAATAATTCGCCACCCTTTGCACTCTCAACACTCTCACACCCTGATTCAGCACTCTGGAAGAATGGTAGACTTTGAAAAAACAATAGCTACTCTAGCATCTATGCACCATTCGTTCAGTAATGAATTAGAACACTCTTAGCTACTGGCATGTGTTTGCATGGTATATCACATGCTAAAAGTTTGCCTTCTTCTATCGAGCTCCCTGAGCTTAGAGGTAGAATCGCCAAATAATGACAATTTGGTCAGGTTTCAATCCTGGCTGAAAGCAATCAGATGTCTAACCTTACTGATAAGCTGTTATACAGTGAAACAGATCTATCGGCAGATGATAGATATATATATATATTTTAGACATGTCAGATTAAATAAATTGCAAACATTATGTTTGCTTATTTTTTAAAAAACCAGTCATACTCTTTGATAATTTTTCTCGTATTACAATTGAAAGATATCAGAAATGAGCTGTAACACTGACACTGTTATTATCATTCATTTCTCAATATACCCAAGTACTTTCAATCTCTTTCCGAGATCATCTTCAGGGGTGTGAGTTATGGCAACAAAAAATAACCGCAAAACTGTGTTGCTAAAAATTGCTGTAAATTTTTTTTTCCGCTTGAAACATAACGGTTGACAAATTGTTAGTGTTCATTAGAACTTGAAGATTATCCAAAATGGAATTTTTTTATATGTTGTAATGTCATGGTCATGCACATGTCTAAGCATGAAAAAACTGTTCTTTTTACAAACATTTTAGAACATTACTACAGTATTCATAGCTGATTCTATTAATTGACAGCATAAGTGTTTTAATGAATATATATATATATATAGTTTGCTTTTCTTGTTTCCTTGGTGTAGGATAGTTGTGTTATCGATTATTTTTTTATATTGTGAATGTAGACAGGAATGTTGTTCTAGATGTCAAGAAATGGATGGATAATGTGCGAAAGATTATCCGTGAATATGAACAGATTTTATCAAAAATAAGCAGACACAATGTTTGCAGTTTATGTAATCTGACATGTCTAAAAGAAAATTTGCTATGTATATATATATATATATATATATATATATATATATATAATTACATAAAGAAGACCAGAGGAAAACTATATTTATGTAATCTATATTATGTAATCTATATTATGTAATCTGACATGTCTAAATATAAATCTAAATACAGCAAACACATTGTTACCGTGTTCATAATCGATGTTATACTCTGTAGGATTTCTCTAATTTATTAGTAATGCCTCCTTTATTTTTAATCTTTTTTTGCACGTGGATGATGCTTGTAATATAATAATCTGGCCCCACCCGAAGAAGGAAGCTGATACAAGCGGGGGCGTTTTCCGGCCGTTGAAAGGAACGGATGGTTGTTTGACCTTATTTCCGGCAGAGCGGAAATAGACAGGGTCTCTGAGAATTTACGTAGGCGTTGCGTAGGCGTCGCGTGATCAGGCAAAAACCGGAAGAAACAATTTCCGGTTTTGAAAGATATATAAAGACTGCGAAAAACACAGTCTTGGAATCAGTCTTGACGAGTCTCCAGAAATTCGACAGTAGAAGAGAAGTCGAAGAAGTCAGTCTCGAGAGACAAGTCTCGAGAAGTCGAAGAAGAAGCTAGACGAGCTAAGAGAGAGTATACACTCACGTCGTCACCCCTGTCAACCTTGGAAGAGCGCTCCCTCACTCTCTGTTCCTAGGTGACACGGTCCATTGTCTTTAATAAAAATATAATATATATTTTTATATATACCCCCGTGTTTGTCTGTTTCTTGCTATATAACAATGCTATCAACAAGTATATCACTGGAAGATCTTGAAGTGTGTTTAAATGAGATCGGATGGAACTGTTGTGGGAAAGGTGCAATGTCAATCTTCTTGTCAATTCTGTGGTGGCGTAGCCAATATAATTATTTCCAGATGTGTAAAGTTTATACATACACATTCTTGTGTGTGTTAAGTTCTAAATACAGCAAACACATTGTTACCGTGTTCATAATCGATGTTATACTCTGTAGGATTTCTCTAATTTATTAGTAATGCCTCCTTTATTTTTAATCTTTTTTTGCACGTGGATGATGCTATTATGTATGTATTATCAACGAAGATATCACGGTTAAGTCCTGGAAGATCTTGAAGATGAGATCAGATGGAACTGTTGCAGGAAAGGTGCAATGTCAATTTTGTGGTGGCGTAGATTTGGATAGTTGAGGAACAGTTCTTCAGAGGACATATAAATTTTTAAATGATGCTAGTTCTCTGCAGTTCAGATTTTGCAGATGAATTATTAACAATGAGGTTGGCAACCTACTGCAGGAAAGTTTTCTGCCAAGTCAGTCATTTTTATTTTTTTTTATAATCGTTTCACCCTGAGCAAGGCATTTCACTGCCACTATTGCGCAGGAGGTTACATAGAGGGGAAAGTGGTGAGAAAGGATGGTTAGATATAGGAAATGTCAGAAGGAGGGTGATAGACAAGTAAGGATACCAAGAATGAGGGTTGAGTAGATTGTGAGAGTGTTGGGAGAATAGATGCAAGTTAGTGTGATAGGTGTCTATTGACCTTAAATTTAAACTTCTGGAGATTGTAGCTATCAGGAAAGCAGACATGTGGAAAGGAATTCCACAGGCGGGAAGCGCGAGAAGAGAAGCTGTTGGAGTAGAAATTACGGTTACATCTTATCTGTTTCACTGTAAAAGTGTGGGACCTAGTTGCTAATCTAGTATCTCGTGTAAATTCGTAACTAGGGGGCACCAATGATCTAATATTTATTTTTGTATTTTTAATGAATATATATATATATATATATAGTTTGCTTTTCTTGTTTCCTTGGTGTAGGATAGTTGTGTTATCGATTATTTTTTTATATTGTGAATGTAGACAGGAATGTTGTTCTAGATGTCAAGAAATGGATGGATAATGTGCGAAAGATTATCCGTGAATATGAACAGATTTTATCAAAAATAAGCAGACACAATGTTTGCAGTTTATGTAATCTGACATGTCTAAAAGAAAATTTGCTATGTATATATATATATATATATATATATATATATAATTACATAAAGAAGACCAGAGGAAAACTATATTTTTTTTGCCTACGTGTTTCATCCTGTGTTATTAAGGCAAAGAGTTTATGGGATAACGATACACAAAGTTTTCTATATCAAGAACAGTTTTGAAGAATAAGATGTATGGCAAGAACTTTTTCCAATCTCTCATATATCTTTTTATTTATTAACTTTTATGGAACAACAACAAATGGTCCTGGGTATGAAAATAAACTGCATCTGACAGCAAGGCCTCTGGTTGAGAGGTTTTGAGGACCATGGAACCACCTCTTAGTTGCTGCTGTTATCAGGTCCACCTTGACCCGGGGTGGTAGCACCTGTTAGGGTCCCAGCTATGGGTAAATAGTTAACCCCCAAACTGGGGTCAAACACTATGAAAGTATAAAAATAGACTTTTATAGAAAAATATACATTTTTGAATGAAAAATACTACCAACAATACAGTTTTTAAGAAAAAAAATATAACTATAACACATTTTTTGAAAGAAAAAAAATTATCAGCAATACATTTTTGAATACAAAACTAGAAGACATTTTCAGTTTCTAAAATGAAAAATTTAATCAAAATCCGACTAAATCAACCTTTTTACTATATTTGAACATTAAAAAAATACCTTAAAAACCCCACCTTTTTGGCATTAAATAACCCACAAAGGTTGATATGCCATTAAACAAAACTCAAACACAAACAACAATAAATTAGAGTAATTTAAGAAAATTTATAAGTCTTGTCACATCAAGACAAGAAGGTTTGTTCCGATAAACTCTTTAATATGTTCAAAGTGCTCCCCTTTGCTGAACTCTACCGGCAACACTTCTAAAAACCATTTCAGACATTTCTACATTAATTTCGGAAAATTTATCACAAAGGTTCTTCAGTACAAATTTTAAGAAAAGGTGTGGTTGGTGATATTAAATTTGGTTATTGGGATAGCCACACAATTGCTCCACATCGCCCCGTTTTTTTTTGGTTTTTAATCGTTTCACCCCAAGCAAGGCAGTACCACCACTGATATGCAGGGAGCTATGAGAGTAAAAGATAAGAGGAGAGTGAAGAGAAAGATGAACCAGTTACAGTGGGTGACAGAGAAAGGGCAAGGATGGGAACACAAGTGTGAAGACAGTTGCGAAGGTAGAGAGAAAGGAAAAGAACAAGATATACGGGGTGATGTAGAAAGAATGAAGGAAGAACTGGAGTCAAGTGGATAAGAGATGGGAATTGACATTGCATATAAATTCCTGGCAGTTGTAGCCATCAGGAAAGCAAGTATATAGAAAGGAGTTCCATAGGCAGGAAGTGTGAGAAACTGCTGGAGAAGAATTGGTGGCTGCATTTCGTAGGTTGAACTGTAAAAGGTTGGGACCTTGTTGCCAGTCTGGATGTGCGTTGTAGTGCATTGGATATCAGCTCGGAACGAGAAATTGGGGAGCCGAGTTCGAATTCCAGCTGAATTCATTGCATTCACTTACGCTCAAATACCCTTGGGAAAGGTATAAATCCATCTATTCCTTCCAGTTATGGGTTAAATAATAGGACAGATTGGGTTCTGTAGCCTTGGTTGGCAACCAGTCTACCGTAGAAAGCAATGGCAAACTACTGCGGGATAATCTTCTGCCCAGTCAGTCATGTCTCTTTTGAGACATGATCGCCCAAGCGTGTATCACGTATGGCACTTAACTGACTGACTTGTTGCCAGTCTGGTTGCTTGAGTAAATTTTTGTGGTAAGGGCACCAGTAACCTAAGTTGGTCAGAGCAGCCACTTCTGCTTGAAATTACAATCTAACCATTCCTGAACACATAAGCCATAGTATTGTGGGATGACATTTTATTCAAAGTAAATATTCTGATTTCTAACTCTCGGACAGAATTCAGTTTGCAACATATGTACATAATTAGGATTTGGGGACCCTGCCCTTAAAAAAAAATCCCAATGAATCTTGATACTCAAAAAGAAAAAAGTATTACTAGACACAAAAACTTATATAAAAACAGCAATAAATTGTTGAAAGAAAAAGGTTTTACCAGCAATAAATAAATAAAATTTAGTTGGCAATAAATGACCTGCCGAGGTTGATCTAAACTTATTTATAAATGGAACTTTGTCTGTGTGCATGTGTGTGTCTGTCCGTTAACTATTGACTCTGAAACGGCTGAACCGATTTTCTTGAAAATTTACACAGTTGTACTATAAGCATCTGCGAGTGTTCTTAGCTAGGTTTTGTCAAGGTACCCTCGATAAATATAGAAAATCGATAATTGAAAGAATCGGGTTATAGAAGGAGTGGTCCGATTTTAATCAAATTTGATACACTCATAGACAACGACATAAGAAACAATATTCAGTAGTTTCAAGGTTGCAGTTCTTACAATAGTGCAGAAAATGGATTTTATATATATATATATATATATATATATAAAAGACAAGAAGTTTGTGTGTGTTTATCTGCCTGTATGTCTGTATTTTTTTTCATCCCTTTTATTTTAGTTTTTGCTTTGGGCTTGGCTCTAAGTAGGTATAATTGTAGTTCTTAGTCTCAGCCATGATACCATTTACTCAGAGGACTTATTTAGCCTGCAAAATTCAGTTTACGACGAAAAAAAACTTATTCGATATCAATATCAGGAAATTAAAATTTGACTTACATCCATTCATTTTTCTTTCAGTCTACAGTTTCGCTTTAACTGGAAACAACTATTGCTTTTTAGTCTTTTGTGCCAACATCCAAAGAGTCTGAGCTTCAGGACCATGGATTAGTTTTAAAGCTTTCATTACACCCGAACAATACTGGGCTATACTGCTAATTTGCCATAAAAACAAAACAACCAACCAACCAATAATCTTCATTAACTTTATTCAGGAAAGTTTTACAAAACTCTAATCATCTATCGGCATCTCTATCATGCAAGCTTTGTAACAACATCAGGATGTTGAGCCTCATCTTAAAATACACTTATACCCAACACTGAAGAAAGACATCGACTGGACTTTTGAGGATAGCTCATTAATGATCCTTTTCTTTCAATGGACTTTTCTAATCTCAGTGCTGAAACTGGCTTTCCTGTTCTTTCAAATTTTCTATATTTATCTTGTGATATTTTGACAACGCATTTGCCAAATGTTAAATTCTGATGATAACAAATCAACTATTTCAGCTCTATTGTTATTATTTTATCGAATCCTGTTGGATAGCACACATTTTCGTAATAAAAATTTATCGTAAAATAATCAGGCCGGTAGATATAAATATAAAAATACTGTTTAATTAAAAACAGAATATCTACTTAAATACGAGTATCGGTAAAAATAATGTTCAAAATAATTCATTACAAGTTGTCGGTTGCTTATAACCAAGTTTCGTTAAAATTCGTTAATTTCCGTAACATGTTTACATTTGTTGACATTACGATACATTTCAGAGCAGATATGCCTGTTTATGGTAAATCGAAAATTGTGTTATATAGGCATGATAAAAACCTCGTCTGATCAAGAGGCTATTCATGGTCGAGTGGTCAAGATGGTACAAGATCAAATGGTATGCTTCCCCTATGTAATAGGGGTCGCAGGTTCGAATCTTGCTGGATAGCACACATTTTCGTAATAAAAATTTATCGTAAATAATCAGGCCAGTAGATATAAATATAAAAAATACTGTTTAATTAAAAACAGAATATCTACTTAAATATCAGTATCGGTAAAAATAATGTTCAAAATAATTCATATATATATATATATTTAGTGTATCGAGGCAGCATTTAATTTTCTAAACATATACTGTTAAATATAAGAGACAATGAATATCTATTATGTTTAATCATGAGCCATTCTAAACGTCGTATTTTGGCTTTAATTTCAGTTGAAAATAAAGACAAAAATTCTCTAACATTTGGATAATTACATTGCATTTGAATACATGGTTCTGTTGTCATTTCACGCTATCACGCGCTGTGACGTCATAGAACCGCATTGCAAATTTGCGAACTGTGTTTGTTATTTTTGGTAACTATTGTCGTTGCCTATCGGAGTTTTATGTCAACACAAAATAAAATCGTCGGTGATGGTAGATGTTATTGTGTTACCGTCTTGGTGACCTCTCTGAAGATGGCTCATATGAGCCAAAAGCTTAGAACCAAATTAATAAATAATTATCCAAATGTTGGAGAATTTTTGTCTTTATTTTCAACTGAAATTAAAGCCAAAATACGATGTTTAGAACGGCTCATGATTAAACATAATAGACATTCATTGTCGCTTATATTTAACAATATATATTTGGCACTGATCTTACTTTTAAGCATGTTTTCTTAAAAATGACCGACAAGGAAGATTTTATAAAAGAGGCACTATATAGTAGACAATTTTATCCTCCCATCAGCCTTCCTTACATTATTTGGCACTTATTTAGCCTTCAAAATTCAGTTTATGATGAAAAAAACTTATTTGATATCGATAACAGGAAATCAAAATTTGACTTACATCCATTCATTTTTCTTTCAGTCTACAGTTTCACTTTAACTGGAAACAACTATTGCTTTTTAGTCTTTCATGCCAACGAACCATGGATTAGTTTTAAAGCTTTCATTACACCCGAGCAATGCCGGGCTGTACTGCTAGTTTTGTCTAATTTCTTTCTTTCTTTCTTTTTTTTTATTTTTCATTTTATTGTATCTTTTTTCACTCCTGTCACTAACATGGCAAGTCTGTGAGTTCCATTAGCAAGGATCGGCGCTGTTTTTCCTTCTTTTTTTTTTCTTCTTTGCAGCCCTTACTTCCATATTTTACACATGCACAAACAAATAAATTTGTTTTCTCATAATATTTTGTTTTTGCTGATGAGACCAGTGTTAAATTCACTCGTCAAAATAGCCATCCGACTTTGGAAATATTTAATTTTTTTATATGTATATTTAATTTTTTTTTAATTTTATATGTATATTTAATTTTTTTATATAAATATCAGCTCTGTAAATAAATAAATTCAATTACATTGAACCCTCTGGTTAGATCAGTGTTATTGTCAATATTAATAGGATCATTTGGAATTTACCTCCAAGCTATTTTTTTTTTCAAATTTATGTGTGTGTTTATATATATATATATATATATATATATATATATATATATATATATGTGTGTGTGTGTGTGTATGTGTGTGTGTCTTTTTATGTGTGTGTGTGTGTGTGTGTTTTATGTGTGTGTGTGTGTGTTTATGTGTGTGTGTGTGTGTGTTTTTATATGTTTGTGTGTGTGTGTTTTTATGTGTGTATGTGTTTTTATATGTTTGTGTGTGTGTGTGTGTTTTTATATGTGTGTGTGTTTTATATGTGTGTGTGTGTGTGTTTTATATGTGTGTGTGTGTGTGTGTTTTATATGTGTGTGTGTGTTTTTTTATATATATGTGTGTGTGTGTTTTTTTATATATATGTGTGTGTGTGTGTTTTTTTATATATATGTGTGTGTGTGTGTTTTTATATATGTGTGTGTGTGTTTTTATATATATGTGTGTGTGTGTGTTTTTATATATATGTGTGTGTGTGTTTGTGTGTTTTTATATATATGTGTGTGTGTTTATATATATGTGTGTGTGTTTATATATATGTGTGTGTGTGTGTTTATATGTGTGTGTTTATATATATATATATATATATATATGTGTGTGTGTGTCTGTGTTTATATATGTATGTGTGTGTGTCTGTGTTTATATATGTATGTGTGTGTTTGTTTGTTTTTGTTTTTATATATATGTATATGTGTGTGTGTTTTTATATATATGTGTGTGTGTCTTTATATATATATATGTGTGTGTGTTTATATATATATATATATATGTGTGTTTATATATATATATATATATGTGTGTTTATATATATATATATATGTGTGTGTGTGTTTATATATATATATATATATATATGTGTGTGTGTGTGTGTATATATATATATATATATATATATATATATACAAATTTATACAGTTGAAAACTATAACAACAAATAAGAAGGAGGTGATACATCTTTTTATAATCATATTGCCCCAAGCAAGGCATTTTACTGCCACTGTTTTGCAGGGGGTTACATAGGAGGAAAGTTATGAGAAAGAGTGACAGGTTATAAAGGGTGTCAGGAAATGGGTAAGAGAAGGATGAGAATATTGATGAGAGTGGGATGGACGGAGAAAGGGGCATGAGAGAGTGGATGCAGGTTAGTGAGACAGATGATTATTGACTTTACATTCAAATTCTTGAAGATTGTAGCTGTTGGGGAAACAAGTAAATGGAAGGGAATTCCACAAGAGAGAAGTGCGAGAAAAAAAGCTACTGGAGTAGAATTTCTGCCGCACAAATTAAAAGGCATCATTTCACTTGCACCCAAGGAAGGGTGTTAACTTTTGCTGCATTATATATATATATATATATATGCAGTCTTTAAGTCTTGAAAAAGAAATCACTCGACCGGCAGTCGAGAGCGGGGGAAAATTTACTCATCCCAAAATCATTTTACTCAATCAACTCCATTTTCTTAATAGTCGCTTTATGTAAATATAGTGTGAATCGCTGACAAAAAGCAAAAAATGAAATTTTAATTAAAATTTCTATCATGTTAGAAAGGATTTTAAAAAAATTTTAAATAATAACAAAATTTGATCTTTTCTCTGAATAATAGCATAAACATTTTGATGATAAAACTTTGTTTTTATTAAGTTTGAGCCTTTTTAACATCATAATATACTGTTTTTTTTGGGGGGGGGTTGTTTTTTTTTGTTTTTTTTGGCAACTGAGTGGAGGTATTTAAATTTGTAGTTTCTTTCTTCTATTTGAATACCTCCATCTCATAGACAATAAAAAACAACAAATCTCAACAATTTTCTATAAAAAAAATTTGTATAATTTGTTTTTCGGTGCATGGTTGAAAAAATATGCATAATTTTTTTTCTTTCTTTCAAATGTTCGTTTTTAAGTGGAATGAGTATACCAAATCCATAGCTAAATATGCTGCTAAGAAGGTCAGTTTTTTGTGTAGGGCCAGGAAGTTTTTCCCATCTGAAACCATCCTGCACATATAGAAATCTACCATCCACCCATGCATTGACTACTGCTGCCATATCTGTTTGGGTACCCCTGCTATTCACCTAGGGGCTCTTGACAAAATCCAATGGAGAATCTGTAATGTGATCAATTCAAACTCTGGCAGCTCAGATACAGTCACTTTCTCACTGATTTAATGTGGCTTCCCGTGTCTCTTCTACAAATACTTTCATGGCTTCTTCTTTGATGAACTTAGCTCTCTGGTACCATGAATTTACACAAGATTAGCAACTAGGTCCCACCCTTTTACTGTGAAACCAATAAAATCTAAATCTAAATGCAAATTCTACTCCAGCAGCTTCTTTTCTCACACATCCTGACAGCTACAATCTCCAAGATTTTAAATGTAAAGTCAATAGTCATCTCCTATCTCACTAACCTGCATCCTCTCTCTCATGATCCTTTCTCCATCTACTTCACTCTAATCAGTATTCCATACTTCTCTTATCCACTTCCTGACACTCCCTATAACCTGTCACTCTTTCTCATAACTTTCTCTCAGGCTCCTTTCTCCATCCACTCTACTCTAATCAGTATTCTTATCCTTCTCTTACCCACGTCCTGACATCCCCTATAACCTGTCACTCTTTCTCATAACTTTCTCCCAGGCTCCTTTCTCCATCCACTCCACTCTCATCAGTATTCTCATCCTTCTCTTACCCACTTCCTGACACCCCCTATAACCTGTCACTCTTTCTCATAACTTCCTCCTATGTAACCCCTTGCAAAACAGTGGCAGTAAACTGCGTTGCTTGGAACGATATGATTATTAAAAGCAAAAACAAAAAGGTTAAATGACAAAACAGGGTGGCTGGAGGAACAGACCACAGAGGAATTTGTTATTTTATGACTTATCAACCATTTGCAGGATTTTTAATCCAGAAAATACATGATTGTAAGAATTTTGTGAGATAATGATTATTTACAGATACAATTTCTACTAATTAACCCATAGATGGAGGGGAAAAAAAGGTGGGCTCGTGCCTTTCCAAAGGTTATTTGCGCATAAATGAATATAATTAACTCTGCTCTCTATTTTCTAGTTCTAAGCAGTTACACTACTCACACAATAAAGTTTATAATTACTGGTATTCACAAAAAGTCACCCATCTAGGAATTGACCAGGCTCGATGTTGCTTAACTTCAGGTTTTTCAACTTGAATTGGTTGTAAGTTAATATCTGTATGAATAGAAATATCTGTGATATATATTTCATAAGAATAAAGACTAATAAGTAAATAGAAAACATATCAAAATGTTCACTCCTGTTTAGACATGTCTAATTGAACAATTGGAAGAAAAGGTAATTTTGGGATGTGATTGTCTGCATCGGATGTTAATTTATTATTATGGACATTTTCTCTCCAAATTGATTTGTTTTCTGTGACCAGCATGGCTACATCAAAAACCAAAAGAAAACTGTCAAGCATAAAAAAAAATGTGGCTATCCAACAAGTCCCACTCACACACACAGGCAACATGCAGTGGGGTGGGGAAGATATAATTTATCAATATATTCACTTTTTCAAAAACTTGTCCAATATTGGAAATAAAAACAATTTTTTTTGTTGTTGCTGTTTCAGCTTGATTGAACAAAAATATTCATTCCAGCCAGTTTTAAACAACTTCATAATTCCATCCTCTCAGAATGTTTTTATTACCTTTATCAATCAATAGTCACCATCTATCTTGTTCCACTATCTCTAGCCATCTTTTAAACAACTTCATAATTCCATCCTGCCAGAATGTTTTATTATCTTATCAATCAATAGTCACCATCTATCTTGTTCCACTATCTTCAGCCATCTTTTAAACAACTTCATAATTCCATCCTCCCAGAATGTTTTTATTACCTTATCAATCAATAGTCACCATCTATCTTGTTCCACTATCTTCAGCCATCTTTTAAACAACTTCATAATTCCATCCTGCCAGAATGTTTTATTATCTTTATCAATCAATAGTCACCATCTATCTTGTTCCACTATCTTCAGCCATCTTTTAAACAACTTCATAATTCCATCCTGCCAGAATGTTTTTATTACCTTATCAATCAATAGTCACCATCTATCTTGTTCCACTATCTTCAGCCATCTTTTAAACAACTTCATAATTCCATCCTGCCAGAATGTTTTTATTACCTTATCAATCAATGGTCACCATCTATCTTGTTCCACTATCTTCAGCCATCTTTTAAACAACTTCATAATTCCATCCTGCCAGAATGTTTTTATTACCTTATCAATCAATAGTCACCATCTATCTTGTTCCACTATCTTCAGCCATCTTTTAAACAACTTCATAATTCCATCCTGCCAGAATGTTTTATTATCTTATCAATCAATAGTCACCATCTATCTTGTTCCACTATCTTCAGCCATCTTTTAAACAACTTCATAATTCCATCCTCCCAGAATGTTTTTATTACCTTATCAATCAACAGTCACCATCTATCTTGTCTCCACTATCTTCAGCCATCTTTTAAAACAACTTCATAATTCCATCCTGCCAGAATGTTTTTATTACCTTATCAATCAATAGTCACCATCTATCTTGTTCCACTATCTTCAGCCATCTTTTAAACAACTTCATAATTCCATCCTGCCAGAATGTTTTTATTACCTTATCAATCAATAGTCACCATCTATCTTGTTCCACTATCTTCAGCCATCTTTTAAACAACTTCATAATTCCATCCTCCCAGAATGTTTTTATTATCTTATCAATCAATAGTCACCATCTATCTTGTTCCACTATCTTCAGCCATCTTTTAAACAACTTCATAATTCCATCCTCCCAGAATGTTTTTATTACCTTATCAATCAATAGTCACCATCTATCTTGTTCCACTATCTTCAGCCATCTTTTTAAACAACTTCATAATTCCATCCTGCCAGAATGTTTTATTATCTTATCAATCAATAGTCACCATCTATTTTGTTCCACTATCTTCAGCCATCTTTTAAACAACTTCATAATTCCATCCTCCCAGAATGTTTTCATTACCTTATCAATCAATAGTCACCATCTATCTTGTTCCACTATCTTCAGCCATCTTTAAACAACTTCATAATTCCATCCTGCCAGAATGTTTTTATTACCTTATCAATCAATGGTCACCATCTATCTTGTTCCACTATCTTCAGCCATCTTTTAAACAACTTCATAATTCCATCCTCTCAGAATGTTTTTATTACCTTATCAATCAATAGTCACCATCTATCTTGTTCCACTATCTTCAGCCATCTTTTAAACAACTTCCTTAATTCCATCCTGCCAGAATGTTTTTATTACCTTATCAATCAATAGTCACCATCTATCTTGTTCCACTATCTTCAGCCATCTTTTAAACAACTTCATAATTCCATCCTGCCAGAATGTTTTATTACCTTATCAATCAATAGTCACCATCTATCTTGTTCCACTATCTTCAGCCATCTTTTAAACAACTTCATAATTCCATCCTCCCAGAATGTTTTTATTACCTTATCAAACAATAGTCACCATCTATCTTGTTCCACTATCTTCAGCCATCTTTTAAACAACTTCATAATTCCATCCTCCCAGAATGTTTTATTACCTTATCAATCAATAGTCACCATCTATCTTGTTCCACTATCTTCAGCCATCTTTTAAACAACTTCATAATTCCATCCTGCCAGAATGTTTTTATTACCTTATCAATCAATAATGCACCATCTATCTTGTTCCACTATCTTCAGCCATCTTTTAAACAACTTCATAATTCCATCCTGCCAGAATGTTTTTATTACCTTATCAATCAATGGTCACCATCTATCTTGTTCCACTATCTTCAGCCATCTTTTAAACAACTTCATAATTCCATCCTGCCAGAATGTTTTTATTACCTTATCAATCAATAGTCACCATCTATCTTGTTCCACTATCTTCAGCCATCTTTTAAACAACTTCATAATTCCATCCTGCCAGAATGTTTTATTATCTTATCAATCAATAGTCACCATCTATCTTGTTCCACTATCTTCAGCCATCTTTTAAACAACTTCATAATTCCATCCTCCCAGAATGTTTTTATTACCTTATCAATCAACAGTCACCATCTATCTTGTTCCACTATCTTCAGCCATCTTTTAAACAACTTCATAATTCCATCCTGCCAGAATGTTTTTATTACCTTATCAATCAATAGTCACCATCTATCTTGTTCCACTATCTTCAGCCATCTTTTAAACAACTTCATAATTCCATCCTGCCAGAATGTTTTTATTACCTTATCAATCAATAGTCACCATCTATCTTGTTCCACTATCTTCAGCCATCTTTTAAACAACTTCATAATTCCATCCTCCCAGAATGTTTTATTATCTTATCAATCAATAGTCACCATCTATCTTGTTCCACTATCTTCAGCCATCTTTTAAACAACTTCATAATTCCATCCTCCCAGAATGTTTTTATTACCTTATCAATCAATAATTACCATCTATCTTGTTCCACTATCTTCAGCCATCTTTTAAACAACTTCATAATTCCATCCTGCCAGAATGTTTTATTATCTTATCAATCAATAGTCACCATCTATTTTGTTCCACTATCTTCAGCCATCTTTTAAACAACTTCATAATTCCATCCTCCCAGAATGTTTTTATTACCTTATCAATCAATAGTCACCATCTATCTTGTTCCACTATCTTCAGCCATCTTTTAAACAACTTCATAATTCCATCCTGCCAGAATGTTTTATTACCTTATCAATCAATGGTCACCATCTATCTTGTTCCACTATCTTCAGCCATCTTTTAAACAACTTCATAATTCCATCCTCTCAGAATGTTTTTATTACCTTATCAATCAATAGTCACCATCTATCTTGTTCCACTATCTTCAGCCATCTTTTAAACAACTTCATAATTCCATCCTGCCCAGAATGTTTTTATTACCTTATCAATCAATAGTCACCATCTATCTTGTTCCACTATCTTCAGCCATCTTTTAAACAACTTCATAATTCCATCCTGCCAGAATGTTTTATTACCTTATCAATCAATAGTCACCATCTATCTTGTTCCACTATCTTCAGCCATCTTTTAAACAACTTCATAATTCACTCCTCCCAGAATGTTTTTATTACCTTATCAAACAATAGTCACCATCTATCTTGTTCCACTATCTTCAACCACATCTTTTAAACAACTTCATAATTCCATCCACTCCCAGGAAATGTTTTATTACCTTATCAATCAATAGTCACCATCTATCTTGTTCCACTATCTTTCAAGCCATCTTTTAAACAACTTCATAATTCCATCCTCCCACAGAATGTTTTTATTACCTTATCAATCAATAGTCACCATCTATCTTGTTCCACTATCTTCGAGCCATCTTTTAAACAACTTCATAATTCCATCCTGCCAAGAATGTTTTTATTACCTTATCAATCAATAGTCACCATCTATCTTGTTCCATTATCTTCAAGCCATCTTTTTAAACAACTTCATAATTCCATCCTCCCAGAATGTTTTATTACCTTATCAATCAATAGTCACCATCTATCTTGTTCCAACTTATCTTCAGCCATCTTTTAAAGTAACTTCATAATTCCATCCTCCCTGAATGTTTTATTACCTTATCAATCAATAGTCACCATCTATCTTGTTCCACTATCTTCAGCCATCCTTTGAACAACTTCATAATTCCAGCCTACCAGAATGTTTTTATTACCTTATCAATCAATAGTCACCATCTATCTTGTTCCACTATCTTCAGCCATCTTTTAAACAACTTCATAATTCCATCCTGCCAGAATGTTTTATTATCTTATCAATCAATAGTCACCATCTATCTTGTTCCACTATCTTCAGCCATCTTTTAAACAACTTCATAATTCCATCCTGCCAGAATGTTTTTATTACCTTATCAATCAATAGTCACCATCTATCTTGTTCCACTATCTTCAGCCATCTTTTAAACAACTTCATAATTCCATCCTGCCAGAATGTTTTTATTACCTTATCAATCAATGGTCACCATCTATCTTGTTCCACTATCTTCAGCCATCTTTTAAACAACTTCATAATTCCATCCTCTCAGAATGTTTTTATTACCTTATCAATCAATAGTCACCATCTATCTTGTTCCACTATCTTCAGCCATCTTTTAAACAACTTCATAATTCCATCCTGCCAGAATGTTTTATTATCTTATCAATCAATAGTCACCATCTATCTTGTTCCACTATCTTCAGCCATCTTTTAAACAACTTCATAATTCCATCCTCCCAGAATGTTTTTATTACCTTATCAATCAATAGTCACCATCTATCTTGTTCCACTATCTTCAGCCATCTTTTAAACAACTTCATAATTCCATCCTGCCAGGATGTTTTATTATCTTATCAATCAATAGTCACCATCTATCTTGTTCCACTATCTTCAGCCATCTTTTAAACAACTTCATAATTCCATCCTCCCAGAATGTTTTTATTACCTTATCAATCAATAGTCACCATCTATCTTGTTCCACTATCTTCAGCCATCTTTTAAACAACTTCATAATTCCATCCTGCCAGAATGTTTTTATTACCTTATCAATCAATGGTCACCATCTATCTTGTTCCACTATCTTCAGCCATCTTTTAAACAACTTCATAATTCCATCCTCTCAGAATGTTTTTATTACCTTATCAATCAATAGTCACCATCTATCTTGTTCCACTATCTTCAGCCATCTTTTAAACAACTTCATAATTCCATCCTGCCAGAATGTTTTTATTACCTTATCAATCAATAGTCACCATCTATCTTGTTCCACTGTCTTCAGCCATCTTTTAAACAACTTCATAATTCCATCCTGCCAGAATGTTTTATTACCTCATCAATCAATAGTCACCATCTATCTTGTTCCACTATCTTCGGCCCATCTTTTAAACAACTTCATAATTCCATCCTGTAGAATGTTTTTATTACCTTATCAATCAATAGTCACCATCTATCTTGTTCCACTATGTTCAGCCATCTTTTAAACAACTTCATAATTCCATCCTGCCAGAATGTTTTATTACCTTATCAATCAATAGTCACCATCCTATCTTGTTCCACTATCTTCAGCCATCTTTTAAACAACTTCATAATTCCATCCTGCCAGAATGTTTTATTATCTTATCAATCAATAGTCACCATCTATCTTGTTCCACTATCTTCAACCATCTTTTAAACAACTTGATAATTCCATCCTGCCAGAATGTTTTTATTACCTTATCAATCAATAGTCACCATCTATCTTGTTCCATATCTTCAGCCATCTTTTAAACAACTTCATAATTCCATCCTCCCAGAATGTTTTTATTACCTTATCAATCAATAGTCACCATCTATCTTGTTCCACTATCGCTGACCATCTTTTAAACAACTTCATAATTCCATCCTGCCAGAATGTTTTATTATCTTATCAATCAATAGTCACCATCTATCTTGTTCCACTATCTTCAGCCATCTTTTAAACAACTTGATAATTCCATCCTGCCAGAATGTTTTTATTACCTTATCAATCAATAGTCACCATCTATCTTGTTCCACTATCTTCAGCCATCTTTTAAACAACTTCATAATTCCATCCTGCCAGAATGTTTTTATTACCTTATCAATCAATGGTCACCTTATCTATCTTACTTGTTCCACTATCTTCAACCATCTTTTAAACAACTTCATAATTCCATCCTCAGAATGTTTTTATTACCTTATCAATCAATAGTCACCATCTATCTTGTTCCACTATCTTCAGCCATCTTTTAAACAACTTCATAATTCCATCCTGCCAGAATGTTTTATTATCTTATCAATCAATAGTCACCATCTATCTTGTTCCACTATCTTCAGCCATCTTTTAAACAACTTCATAATTCCATCCTCCCAGAATGTTTTTATTACCTTATCAATCAATAGTCACCATCTATCTTGTTCCACTATCTTCAGCCATCTTTTAAACAACTTCATAATTCCATCCTCCCAGAATGTTTTTATTACCTTATCAATCAATAGTCACCATCTATCTTGTTCCACTATCTTCAGCCATCTTTTAAACAACTTCATAATTCCATCCTGCCAGAATGTTTTTATTACCTTATCAATCAATAATTTTTATCTATCTTGTTCCACTATCTTCAGCCATCTTTTAAACAACTTCATAATTCCATCCTCTCAGAATGTTTTTATTACCTTATCAATCAATAGTCACCATCTGTCTTGTTCCACTATCTTCAGCCATCTTTTAAACAACTTCATAATTCCATCCTGCCAGAATGTTTTTATTACCTTATCAATCAATAGTCACCATCTATCTTGTTCCACTATCTTTGACCATCTTTTAAACAACTTCATAATTCCATGCCAGAATGTTTTATTACCTTATCAATCAATAGTCACCATCTATCTTGTTCCACTATCTTCAGCCACCTTTTAAACAACTTCATAATTCCATCCTGCCAGAATGTTTTTATTACCTTATCAATCAATAGTCACCATCTATCTTGTTCCACTATCTTCAGCCATCTTTTAAACAACTTCATAATTCCATCCTGCCAGAATGTTTTATTACCGCCTTATCCAATCAATAGTCACCATCTATCTTGTTCCACTATCTTCAGCCATCTTTTAAACAACTTCATAATTCCCATCCTCCCAGAATGTTTTTATTACCTTATCAATCAATAGTCACCATCTATCTTGTTCCACTATCTTCAACCATCTTTTAAACAACTTCATAATTCCATCCTGCCAGAATGTTTTTATTACCTTATCAATCAATAGTCACCATCTATCTTGTTCCACTATCTTCAGCCATCTTTTAAACAACTTCATAATTCCATCCTCCCAGAATGTTTTATTACCTTATCAATCAATAGTCACCATCGATCTTGTTCCACTATCTTCAGCCATCTTTTAAACAACTTCATAATTCCATCCTCCCAGAATGTTTTATTACCTTATCAATCAATAGTCACCATCTATCTTGTTCCACTATCTTCAGCCATCTTTTAAACAACTTCATAATTCCATCCTCCCAGAATGTTTTATTACCTTATCAATGAATAGTCACCATCTATCTTGTTCCACTATCTTCAGCCATCTTTTAAACAACTTCATAATTCCATCCTGCCAGAATGTTTTTATTACCTTATCAATCAATAGTCACCATCTATCTTGTTCCACTATCTTCAGCCATCTTTTAAACAACTTCATAATTCCATCCTCCCAGAATGTTTTTATTACCTTATCAATCAATAGTCACCATCTATCTTGTTCCACTATCTTCAGCCATCTTTTAAACAACTTCATAATTCCATCCTGCCAGAATGTTTTTATTACCTTATCAATGAATAGTCACCATCTATCTTGTTCCACTATCTTCAGCCATCTTTTAAACAACTTCATAATTCCATCCTCTCAGAATGTTTTTATTACCTTATCAATCAATAGTCACCATCTATCTTGTTCCACTATCTTCAACCATCTTTTAAACAACTTCATAATTCCATCCTCCCAGAATGTTTTTATTACCTTATCAATCAATAGTCACCATCTATCTTGTTCCACTATCTTCAGCCATCTTTTAAACAACTTCATAATTCCATCCTCCCAGAATGTTTTTATTACCTTATCAATCAATAGTCACCATCTATCTTGTTCCACTATCTTCAACCATCTTTTAAACAACTTCATAATTCCATCCTCCCAGAATTTTTTTTATTACCTTATCAATCAATAGTCACCATCTATCTTGTTCCACTATCTTCAGCCATCTTTTTAAACAACTTCATAATTCCATCCTCCCAGAATGTTTTTATTACCTTATCAATCAATAGTCACCATCTATCTTGTTCCACTATCTTCAGCCACCTTTTAAACAACTTCATAATTCCATTCTCTCAGAATGTTTTTATTACCTTATCAATCAATGGTCACCATCTATCTTGTTCCACTATCTTCAGCCATCTTTTAAAGAACTTCATAATTCCATCCTGCCAGAATGTTTTTATTACCTTATCAATCAATAGTCACCATCTATCTTGTTCCACTATCTTCAGCCATCTTTTAAACAACTTCATAATTCCATCCTCTCAGAATGTTTTTATTACCTTATCAATCAATAGTCACCATCTATCTTGTTCCACTATCTTCAACCATCTTTTAAACAACTTCATAATTCCATCCTCCCAGAATGTTTTTATTACCTTATCAATCAATAGTCACCATCTATCTTGTTCCACTATCTTCAGCCATCTTTTAAACAACTTCATAATTCCATCCTCCCAGAATGTTTTTATTACCTTATCAATCAATAGTCACCATCTATCTTGTTCCACTATCTTCAACCATCTTTTAAACAACTTCATAATTCCATCCTCCCAGAATTTTTTTTATTACCTTATCAATCAATAGTCACCATCTATCTTGTTCCACTATCTTCAGCCATCTTTTTAAACAACTTCATAATTCCATCCTCCCAGAATGTTTTTATTACCTTATCAATCAATAGTCACCATCTATCTTGTTCCACTATCTTCAGCCACCTTTTAAACAACTTCATAATTCCATTCTCTCAGAATGTTTTTATTACCTTATCAATCAATGGTCACCATCTATCTTGTTCCACTATCTTCAGCCATCTTTTAAACAACTTCATAATTCCATCCTGCCAGAATGTTTTTATTACCTTACCAATCAATAGTCACCATCTATCTGGTTCCACTATCTTCAGCCATCTTTTAAACAACTTCATAATTCCATCCTCTCAGAATGTTTTTATTACCTTATCAATCAATAGTCACCATCTATCTTGTTCCACTATCTTCAGCCATCTTTTAAACAACTTCATAATGCCATCCTCTCAGAATGTTTTTATTACCTTATCAATCAATAGTCACCATCTATCTTGTTCCACTATCTTCAGCCATCTTTTAAAGAACTTCATAATTCCATCCTGCCAGAATGTTTTTATTACCTTATCAATCAATAGTCACCATCTATCTTGTTCCACTATCTTCAGCCATCTTTTAAACAACTTCATAATTCCATCCTGCCAGAATGTTTTTATTACCTTATCAATCAATAGTCACCATCTATCTTGTTCCACTATCTTCAGCCATCTTTTAAACAACTTCATAATTCCATCCTCTCAGAATGTTTTTATTACCTTATCAATCAATGGTCACCATCTATCTTGTTCCACTATCTTCAGCCATCTTTTAAACAACTTCATAATTCCATCCTCTCAGAATGTTTTTATTACCTTATCAATCAATGGTCACCATCTATCTTGTTCCACTATCTTCAGCCATCTTTTAAACAACTTCATAATTCCATCCTGCCAGAATGTTTTTATTACCTTATCAATCAATGGTCACCATCTATCTTGTTCCACTATCTTCAGCCATTTTTTAAACAACTTCATAATTCCATCCTCTCAGAATGTTTTTATTACCTTATCAATCAATAGTCACCATCTATCTTGTTCCACTATCTTCAGCCATCTTTTAAACAACTTCATAATTCCATCCTGCCAGAATGTTTTTATTACCTTATCAATCAATAGTCACCATCTATCTTGTTCCACTATCTTCAGCCATCTTTTAAACAACTTCATAATTCCATCCTCTCAGAATGTTTTTATTACCTTATCAATCAATGGTCACCATCTATCTTGTTCCACTATCTTCAGCCATCTTTTAAACAACTTCATAATTCCATCCTCCCAGAATGTTTTTATTACCTTATCAATCAATAGTCACCATCTATCTTGTTCCACTATCTTCAGCCATCTTTTAAACAACTTCATAATTCCATCCACTCAGAATGTTTTTACCTTATCAATCAATGGTCACCATCTATCTTGTTCCACTATCTTCAGCCATCTTTTAAACAACTTCATAATTCCATCCTCTCAGAATGTTTTTATTATCTTATCAATCAATAGTCACCATCTATCTTGTTCCACTATCTTCAGCCATCTTTTAAACAACTTCATAATTCCATCCTCCCAGAATGTTTTTATTACCTTATCAATCAATAGTCACCATCTATCTTGTTCCACTATCTTCAGCCATCTTTTAAACAACTTCATAATTCCATCCTCCCAGAATGTTTTTATTACCTTATCAATCAATGGTCACCATCTATCTTGTTCCACTATCTTCAGCCATCTTTTAAACAACTTCATAATTCCATCCTCCCAGAATGTTTTTATTACCTTATGAATCAATAATCACCATCTATCTTGTTCCACTATCTTCAGCCATCTTTTAAACAACTTCATAATTCCATCCTGCCAGAATGTTTTTATTACCTTATCAATCAATAGTCACCATCTATCTTGTTCCACTATCTTCAGCCATCTTTTAAACAACTTCATAATTCCATCCTCTCAGAATGTTTTATTACCTTATCAATCAATGGTCACCATCTATCTTGTTCCACTATCTTCAGCCATCTTTTAAACAACTTCATTTTAATTCCATCCTCCCAGAATGTTTTTATTACCTTATCAATCCCAATAGTCACCATCTATCTTGTTCCACTATCTTCAGCCATCTTTTAAACAACTTCATAATTCCATCCTCTCAGAATGTTTTTATTACCTTATCAATCAATGGTCACCATCTATCTTGTTCCACTATCTTCAGCCATCTTTTAAACAACTTCATAATTCCATCCTCTCAGAATGTTTTTATTATCTTATCAATCAATAGGTCACCATCTATCTTGTTCCACTATCTTCAGCCATCTTTTAAACAACTTCATTTTAATTCCATCCTCCCAGAATGTTTTTATTACCTTATCAATCAATAGTCACCATCTATCTTGTTTTTCCACTTATCTTCAGCCATCTTTTAAACAACTTCATAATTCCATCCTCTCAGAATGTTTTTATTACCTTATCAATCAATGGTCACCATCTATCTTGTTCCACTATCTTCAGCCATCTTTTAAACAACTTCATAATTCCATCCTGCCAGAATGTTTTTATTACCTTATCAATCAATGGTCACCATCTATCTTGTTCCACTATCTTCAGCCATTTTTTAAACAACTTCATAATTCCATCCTCTCAGAATGTTTTTATTACCTTATCAATCAATAGTCACCATCTATCTTGTTCCACTATCTTCAGCCATCTTTTAAACAACTTCATAATTCCATCCTGCCAGAATGTTTTTATTACCTTATCAATCAATAGTCACCATCTATCTTGTTCCACTATCTTCAGCCATCTTTTAAACAACTTCATAATTCCATCCTCTCAGAATGTTTTTATTACCTTATCAATCAATGGTCACCATCTTTCTTGTTCCACTATCTTCAGCCATCTTTTAAACAACTTCATAATTCCATCCTCCCAGAATGTTTTTATTACCTTATCAATCAATAGTCACCATCTATCTTGTTCCACTATCTTCAGCCATCTTTTAAACAACTTCATAATTCCATCCTCTCAGAATGTTTTTACCTTATCAATCAATGGTCAACATCTATCTTGTTCCACTATCTTCAGCCATCTTTTAAACAACTTCATAATTCCATCCTCTCAGAATGTTTTTATTATCTTATCAATCAATAGTCACCATCTATCTTGTTCCACTATCTTCAGCCATCTTTTAAACAACTTCATAATTCCATCCTCCCAGAATGTTTTTATTACCTTATCAATCAATAGTCACCATCTATCTTGTTCCACTATCTTCAGCCATCTTTTAAACAACTTCATAATTCCATCCTCCCAGAATGTTTTTATTACCTTATCAATCAATGGTCACCATCTATCTTGTTCCACTATCTTCAGCCATCTTTTAAACAACTTCATAATTCCATCCTCCCAGAATGTTTTTATTACCTTATGAATCAATAATCACCATCTATCTTGTTCCACTATCTTCAGCCATCTTTTAAACAACTTCATAATTCCATCCTGCCAGAATGTTTTTATTACCTTATCAATCAATAGTCACCATCTATCTTGTTCCACTATCTTCAGCCATCTTTTAAACAACTTCATAATTCCATCCTCTCAGAATGTTTTATTACCTTATCAATCAATGGTCACCATCTATCTTGTTCCACTATCTTCAGCCATCTTTTAAACAACTTCATAATTCCATCCTCCCAGAATGTTTTTATTACCTTATCAATCAATAGTCACCATCTATCTTGTTCCACTATCTTCAGCCATCTTTTAAACAACTTCATAATTCCATCCTCTCAGAATGTTTTTATTACCTTATCAATCAATGGTCACCATCTATCTTGTTCCACTATCTTCAGCCATCTTTTAAACAACTTCATAATTCCATCCTCTCAGAATGTTTTTATTATCTTATCAATCAATAGTCACCATCTATCTTGTTCCACTATCTTCAGCCATCTTTTAAACAACTTCATAATTCCATCCTCCCAGAATGTTTTTATTACCTTATCAATCAATAGTCACCATCTATCTTGTTCCACTATCTTCAGCCATCTTTTAAACAACTTCATAATTCCATCCTCCCAGAATGTTTTTATTACCTTATGAATCAATAGTCACCATCTATCTTGTTCCACTATCTTCAGCCATCTTTTAAACAACTTCATAATTCCATCCTGCCAGAATGTTTTTATTACCTTGTCAATCAATAGTCACCATCTATCTTGTTCCACTATCTTCAGCCATCTTTTAAACAACTTCATAATTCTATCCACCCTGAAAATTCTAGCTTTCTTTCCAGAGAATTGAAAAAACCCTTTGTAAACCACTTTCGTGCCTGCTCCATCATTAATACTGAATCGTCAACCCCTCTTCTTGTCAACCTTCTTCTTCATGTATTCCGTTCTTTCAGCACATAGACAATCATGAACTTTCCCTTGCCCCTGTTCTTAATATTTCTCCCCTTGATATCTCCCCCAAACCCCATTCCCCCATCCACTTGTTCAAGTATGTCTTGCACTGCTCCCCTGTCTCTCTTTCTCTCTGTCCATCCCATGAGTATTAAATTCTCCAGGCACCTCCTTCCTCATGCGTAACAGAAACCTCAGCTGTCTCTTTCTGATGTTAAGTATAAGTTTACTTTTCGTTTGCATTCTCTCCAAAGGTCAAATATTCAGTCTATGGTATCCTCAGTATCCTTCAGTAGAACCATTGCTGTTGTTTCGAGTCTCTTCTTCATCAGTGAAGAGATTGTCCAGCATTCACTGCCATATAGGAGGACTGATATTACATAACAGTTCAGTACTCTTTTCTTTATTTCTCTTGCTTCAAGTCTTTTCTTCATCTGTGAGGAGATTGTCCTGCCTTCACTGCCATATAGGAGGACTGATATTACATAACAGTTCAGTACTCTTTTCTTTGTTTCTCTTGCTTCAAGTCTCTTCTTCATCTGTGAGGAGATTGTCCTGCCTTCACTGCCATATAGGAGGACTGATATTACATAACAGTTCGGTACTCTTTTCTTTATTACTCTTGCTTCAAGTCTCTTCTTCATCTGTGAGGAGATTGTCCTGCCTTCACTGCCATATAGGAGGACTGATATTACATAACTGTTCGGTACTCTTTTCTTTATTTGTCTTGCTTCAAGTCTCTTCTTCATCTGTGAGGAGATTGTCCTGCCTTCACTGCCATATAGGAGGACTGATATTACATAACAGTTCGGTACTCTTTTCTTTGTTTCTCTTGCTTCAAGTCTTTTCTTCATCTGTGAGGAGATTGTCCTGCCTTCACTGCCATATAGGAGGACTGATATTACATAACAGTTCGGTACTATTTTCTTTGTTTCTCTTGCTTCAAGTCTTTTCTTCATCTGTGAGGAGATTGTCCTGCCTTCACTGCCATATAGGAGGACTGATATTACATAACTGTTCGGTACTCTTTTCTTTATTTCTCTTGCTTCAAGTCTCTTCCTCATGGACATGTTCATAAAATAATGTGACCTGCTTTTGATGAAAGTCACTTCACAGTAGAAGTAGATTTTTTTCTCAACTGTTTTTTGTTTCTTTTTTATTCCCAACTCGGCTTTCGTTCTTCGATTCTCTTTCTTTCGAATTCCTTCTGTGAGGAGATTGCTTCAAGTCTTTTCTTCATCTGTGAGGAGATTGTCCTGCCTTCACTGCCATATAGGAGGACTGATATTACATAACAGTTCAGTACTCTTTTCTTTGTTTCTCTTGCTTCAAGTCTCTTCTTCATCTGTGAGGAGATTGTCCTGCCTTCACTGCCATATAGGAGGACTGATATTACATAACAGTTCAGTACTCTTTTCTTTATTTCTCTTGCTTCAAGTCTCTTCTTCATCTGTGAGGAGATTGTCCTGCCTTCACTGCCATATAGGAGGACTGATATTACATAACAGTTCAGTACTCTTTTCTTTGTTTCTCTTGCTTCAAGTCTTTTCTTCATCTGTGAGGAGATTTCACTGCCATATAGGAGGACTGATATTACATAACAGTTCAGTACTCTTTTCTTTATTTCTCTTGCTTCAAGTCTTTTCTTCATCTGTGAGGAGATTGTCCTGCCTTCACTGCCATATAGGAGGACTGATATTACATAACAGTTCAGTACTCTTTTCTTTGTTTCTCTTGCTTCAAGTCTCTTCTTCATCTGTGAGGAGATTGTCCTGCCTTCACTGCCATATAGGAGGACTGATATTACATAACTGTTCAGTACTCTTTTCTTTATTTGTCTTGCTTCAAGTCTTTTCTTCATCTGTGAGGAGATTTCACTGCCATATAGGAGGACTGATATTACATAACAGTTCGGTACTCTTTTCTTTGTTTCTCTTGCTTCAAGTCTCTTCTTCATCTGTGAGGAGATTGTCCTGCCTTCACTGCCATATAGGAGGACTGATATTACATAACAGTTCAGTACTCTTTTCTTTGTTTCTCTTGCTTCAAGTCTCTTCTTCATGGACATGTTCATAAAATAATGTGACCTGCTTTTGATGAAAGTCACTTCACAGTAGAAGTAGATTTTTTTCTCAACTGTTTTTTGTTTCTTTTTTATTCCCAACTCTGCTTTCGTTCTTCGATTCTCTTTCTTTCGAATTCCTTTTTTTCTTTTTTTTCTCTTACTGTCTTTAATTCTGAAAGTTTTTCTTTACATTTGAGTTCAGGGTTTCTTCTTTAATTTATATTTTTTTCTTAATTCTTTTTATTTCTTAAGGCAAATTTTTTCTTTTTCTCTTTTTTAAGGCTGCTTATTTTTTCTTTGGATGTGCGTTGTGGTGCAATGAATATCGACTCGGAATGACAAACCGGGGAACTGAGTTTAAATTCCTGTTGAATTCGTTGCATTCACTTATGCACAAATATCCTTGTGAAAGGTATTAATCCGTCTCTTCTCTCCAGTTATAGGTTAAATAATAGGACAGTCTAGGTTCTATAGCCTTGGCTGGCAACCAGTCTACCACAGAAAGCAATGGCAACCTACTGCGGGATAATCTTCTTCCCAGTCAGTCATGCGTCTTTCGAAACATGATCGCCCAAAGCGTGTATCACGAACGGCACTTAACTGGCTGACTGATTTTTTCTATGTTTCTCTCATTCTCTTTTTTTTTTTTTTTTTTTTGTCTAAGTACAGATTGTCATTTCTTTTTTCGTTATTAAGTTTTCTTTCTTCCTGTTTATTTGTTTTTTGACACTGGTTTTCCCCCTGTACAAAAGTCAAGAACCATCCAAGGTATAGAGTTAGAGTAAAAAGCACAGCTTATGTGGAGAAAATAAGTTAATTCTAGACTTGAACAGGTTAATATTGTAGTGATTGAGGAAGCACCCTCTTGGGAGTTGGTTCCAAAAGGCAGTGGTTTATGGGAAGAAGCTGCTTGATTGTATTTCTTTGGTGAGATATAAGTTCCAAAGGGAATGAGGGTAATTCGCTGCAGTGTGTGTGGTATGGTGGGCCTTAGCAGTGAAGATTAGAACTGGTAGAATTAAGGAGTGTATTTCATCTGAACACTTTCCATGGAAACAAGTTAAGATATTAGCAATCAGGGAAGCATCCTCTTAGGAGCAACAGTTTGTAGGAAGAAGCTGCTTGAGTGGAACTTACATCTCACCAATGGAATCCAAAAAGAATGAGAGAGATATCGCTGCAATGTGTGTAGCATGGTGGGTCTTATCTTTGAAGTTTAGGACTGGTAGAACTAAGGAGTTTATTTATTCTGAACAGTTTCCATGGAAACAAGTTAAGATATTAGTGATCAGGGAAGCATCCTCTTAGGTGCAACAACATGTAATATAAAAAGCTTCAAAAGCATGCCTCTAATGTCCTGGATATTGGCGTAGTTAATTTTGGAGTTGGTTATATATGTGTTAGTTTCATCTAGTGGTCATGAGTTCAATCTAGGACCTGGTAATAATGCACCAATTTAACAGGAATGACCAATAACTGATATCACAGAAAATATCAGAATAATCAACAGAAGACTGAATGCTTTGCTCTCAGATTGTCCACCAATTGTCCACCAATTTCATCTGGAGTATCTACACCCAACTTCCCACCTAGAACTGAGGCTCAACTGAATGACATCCACATTACTCACTCACTGGTCTCTCACATAATCTCAAAACTTGACCCTCACAAAGCGAGCGGAGATGACAGAATCCCAATCATAGTCTTGAAGTGCCTCTGAACTCTCCTCTGTCCTCTCTAACCTCTACAACTACTTCCTATCTGCTTCCTGCTTATTGGAAGTCTTCCTCTGTGATTCCTATATTTAAGAATACTGGAGAACCCTCGGACCCTGCTAATTACCGCCCTATCAGATTTCTTCCAATCTTTGGTAAAGTGTTCGAAACCATTATTAATTCCGAAGTGGTTCAGCATCTCACAACCCACAGACTCCTCTCGGACAAACAGTATGGTTTCATCAGGTCTACTGCTGATATGCTAATGACCATCACTGAGTATATATACCATTGCCTTGGATATTTCCAAAGCGTTTGACAGAGTCTGGAATGCTGGCCTTTTACACAAATTGCGGAGCTATGGTATAACTGGACATTTGTTTGACCTAATCCAGTCATTCCTCTCTAATCACACATTGAAGGTAGTATTAAACGGACATACCTCCCAAAACTAACATATGAATGCGGGTGTCCCTCAAGGCTCTATCTTAGGTTTTACGCTCATTCTAATCTACGTTAATGATCTTCCCAATGCTATAAGATCCCAAGTAGACATGTGCATCGATGACACCACAGTTTACTCTCACCTTGATCAAAAATCTGATGTGGGTGACAAAGCAAACCTCACTGCCAAGCTTGAGAAGGATCGCCAATCTATAGTGAACTGGGGTAAGAAATGGCTTGTAAATTTTAATGCTTCCAAAACGAAGCTGCTATCAATTAACCATCATAGACAATCACTCCTCCCTCCCATTAGCATAAAACAGGCTAGCCTCTCTGAGAGTAAAACACTATGCCTCCTTGGCCTCACACTCTCAGCGGACCTCAAGTGGAATGACTATATCAAATCCATTGCTAAATCTGCTGCTATGAAAGTTGTTTTGCAGGGCCCGGAAGTTTTTCCTGTCTGAGTCCATCCTGCACATGTATCGAATACTGCTGCCACATCTGGTCTGGTGCCCCTGCTATTCTCCTGGGGTTTTTTGACAAAATCCAACAGAGAATCTGTAATGTGATTGATACTGACTTGGCAGCCTGGCTGCAGTCACTCTCTCACCAGCGTGATGTGGCTTCTGTATGCCTCTTCTACAAATACTTTCACGGCTTCTACTCTGGTGAACTTAGATCACTGGTGCCTCCAGATATGAATTTGCACGAGATACTGGATTAGCAACTAGGTCCCACTCGTTTACAGTGAAACATAAAATGTAACTGCAATTTCTACTCTAACAGCTTCTTTTCTCGCACTTCTCACCTGTGAAATTCCCTTCCATATACTTGCTTCCCCAACAGCTACAATCTCCAGGAATTTAAATGTAAGGTCAATAGACACCTCTTATCACACTAACTTGCATCCATTCTCTCAAACACTCTTCCCATCTACCCCACCTCCATCCTGGGTATTCTCATCCATCTCTCACCCTTCTCCTGACATTTCCTATAACTAACCATTCTTTCTCATCACTTTCCCCTTTGTAACCCCCAGCACACTAGTGGCAGTGGAATGCCTTGTTTGGGGTGAAATGATTAAAAAAAAAACCCATATCAGCTAACCAACATATACCTGATGATGACGAGTGTGTTCTTGGCTGAAACGTGTTTATAATAACATTTATGTCAACCAAGATGAGAATAATAGTTTGAATAATACAAGGATATTTATTGACAAAAATATTTAGAATATTACTACTCTAAATTTAACTACTCTAATTGATAGCATATAAGATGCACTTTTTATTACTAAAAATATCTTTTAAAATTCCTCTGCATCTTATATGCCATATCCATGTTTAAAATTTGCAGTAGTCGGCCAAAATTAGCTACCTGTCAACTCCTATTAGCTTAGATTTTAGAGTAACTTCTATATACCTATCATTATTATTTAAAAGGCTATTATGCAGATTAAAAGGCTTATAATCTATAATATTCATTATATTAAATTCATCACATTTAATTTTAATACTTTATGATAAAATTATATGCAATAAATTCAAATTATATATTTGTAAAATATATTTGTCTTATTAAGTCTATTTTTTTTTTAATTACCTATTCTTACAGTTTTTAAAATTTTTTTTGTTTAATTGCAATGACTTTTTGAACCAAATTAACCTATATTATAATTCTGCTTGTTCCTTCTTTGGTTACTTAGTTCCTCTGTCCGTTACACCACACTCTCTACATGACCTTTTCCTTCCCCTCTATCTTTTTACTCTCCTCAGCCTTTGCCAAATGGAAGGGTAGTAAAGAGTGAGAGAGTAGGAGGAGAGAGCCTATAGCATTACCGTAGCAGTAGCAGCTTAAACTGGTGGTTGTAGCAGTAATTGTGTGTGTGTGTATATGTGTGTACTGTACAATATAGTAAAAATAGGTAGGTTTGTTGTCGTATCCCACAACCTAATAATGAAATTTCTGGCCTCTGCACCCTTGGCCGTTACTCAGTTGGTCTTTTCTGTTTACAGTGGACACAGTAGCCTTTAAAGTAGCTTTAATTATTTTTTTAAAATTTTTAATCCTTTCCAACATTTTTGAAATTTTGTCAGAAAGGTTTGTTTTGATTTGAGTTAGCAGCTAAAGAAACGTTACAACTGTTTTACAATGGAAACGTAATGATTACATCACACACTTTTTTTTCAGTGACAAACACATAAATTTGGAAATTCTTGCAAAAATCAAATAATTGTCGGATTTTAATGAAACTATCAGTACTCATTCACAAATGAATGAAGTTATTTTTGAAATTATTATTTTTTTTAAATCTTGATAAAATGTTTACAATGGACACAATAGCCAAGATTTTTCAGTAATAAAAAAAACATTTTCTCTTTCAAAATCTCTCACAATAAAGTAGCTTCTATGGACATTACTTTTATAGATATTTTAATAAAATTACACTCTGTGTTATCGTTATTTTATTACTTTTATGTTTGAAGACGTTACTATCATTTGTAGTATGACAAAGTAAAATTTTTCCAGGAAATCATAATTATCCTTCCTTGGAAATTCCACGGGTTCTGCTAGTTCTCATAAATATAACCAAGGCTGTATCATTTACTAATAATTTTACTAATTACTAAGAGGCAAAAAGAAATATTGAATAGCCTACATATTGGTCTATATTTCTGAAATGAGGTATTGTAATTATTTACATTGTTCAAACTGTTGTCCTCACCTTTATTGCCATATTCACAATGTTTCAACCATTGTACACTCCAACCGTCTTCAGATGATTAGAATTTGGTTGGATCCAGTGACAAGACTGAAAGAATTGTGAGTTCAGTACCTGACTGCAGCAGTGGTGAACAAAAAAAGCAAAACTTTAGACAGTTGAATTAAAGGAAGATAACTATGATATCTGGAAGTGATTGAAATAAAGGGCTCAGTTCAAAATTCCAATCACTTGATGAAAGTCAGGATGTACAACAGCCGAAACATTGTGAATATGGCAATAGAAATTTGGACGGCAGTTCAAACAATTTAAAGAATGTAAAAAATATATGATGAGTTGAAAATAAATGGTAGAACAGAGACTGGTAGAAATAGCAAGGAGGCAAACATTACTTCAGTCAGTTAAGTACCATACATGAAACACGCTTGGGCGATCATGTCTCGAAAGAGACATGACTGACTGGGCAGAAGATTATCCCGCAGTAGGTTGCCATTGCTTTCTGCGGTAGACTGGTTGCCATCCAAGGCTATAGAACCCAATCTGTCCTGTTATTTAACCCATAACTGGAAGGAAGAGACGGATTAATACCTTTCCCAAGGGTATTTGCGCGTAAGTGAATGCAATGAATTCAACTGTAATTCAAACTCGGCTCCCCGATTTCCCATTCCGAGCCGATATCCACTGGACCATAACTCACATCCAAACATTACATTATAGCTACAAAAAATGGGAACTTGTGGGGAACCATAAATATATGTGATGAGCTGTAAATAGATGGTAGAAGTAGCAAAGGGGCAAACATTACCTTATAGCTACAAAAAATGGGAACTTGTGGAGATCCATAAAAGATGAGGAAGGAGAAACAAAATTATCAACAGACACATATTTCATTGGTTCGTGGTAGTTTCTTTGTAATGGTATCAACCAGAAGCAGTAATTATTATTATTATTACTACTACTACTACTACTACTGCTCTATAGGATAGTCATTTAAAACACTGCATTATTCATGAAGATGATACACCTTTTGAGGAAGAAGGAAAAAATAGCTCTGTGGATGACAATGACATTGAAAATGATTAAAACATCTACTGATACAACATGGATGAAATTGCCATCACCTCAACAATTTTTTTTTTTTTTTTTTTTATAAGCGTTTCACTCCAAGCAAGGCATGTCACTGCCACTACTGTGCAGGGGGCTACATAGAGTGGAGAAAGGCTGATTAAATATAGGAAATGACAGAGGGTGGGTGACAGGCGGGCAAGGACACCGAGAATGAGGGTTGGGTAGATGAGAGTGTTGTGAGAATAGTTGGGAGTTAGTGTGATAGGAGGTGTCTATTGACCCTACATTTAAACACCTGGAGATTGTAACTGTCGGGAAAGCAGACTTGTGGAAGGGAGTTCCACAGGCGGGAAGCGCGAGTATGGAGATGCATGAAGCTAGGAAAAGTTAATATTTAGTTTTCATGTATTATATGTACCCCTAAATTTTAGAGACTATGAAACACAAATAATTACAGTAATTTATTATTAGAACAGAAACATTGCTTTTGAATTTCTAAAATGAGAAATTATTATTTACAGACTTTATTGTTTATCATCATCTTTACTGTTATTATCACAATGTGCATGAAGAAAATTTGGAAATGAAACCCTTATTTAATCGACAGGTTTAGATTGTTCTTGTTCCACTATGTCTAGGGATGTCTCTTCATGTTTTTATTTAGTACGGCTCAGTTATTTCTTGCTCTGTTTCCACCAATCAAGAGCTGAAGGGAATTACAAACTGAACTCTTTATTCAATCTATGGGGTTAAATAGTTCTTGTTCCACAGTCCATATCTAGGGATATCTCGTTTTGTTCTTATTTAGTACGGCTCAGTTATTGCTTGCCTTGTTTCTACAAATCAATAGACGAGGGGAATTACAAACTTAACTCTTTATTTAATCTATGGGGTTATATTGTTCTTGTTCCACGTTCCATGTCTAGGGATATCTTGTCTTGTTCTTATTTAGGACTGCTCAATTATTGCTTGCCTTGTTTCCACCAATCAATAGCCGAGGGGAATTACAAACTTAACTCTTTATTTAATCTATGGTGTTATATTGTTCTTGTTCCACAGTCCATGCCTAGGGATGTCTTGTCTCGTTCTTTTTTAATACCACTCAATTATTGCTTGCCCTGTTTCCACCAATCACTAGCCGAGGGGAATTACAAACTTTACTCTTTATTTAATCCATGGGGTTAGATTGTTCTTGTTCCACAGTCCATGCCTAGGGATGTCTTGTCTTGTTCTTATTTAGTACTGCTCAATTATAGCTTTCTCTACTTCTTCTGAATTCAAGAACTATCCAAATCTCAGGCATTGAATCCACAATTGCTGTGTCAACAATTTCATGAACTAATACTTTAATCCACTAGGCTATTGTCCTGTGGGACAATTCTGAATATAGAACTTAAAGCCTTAAACCTAACTGATATTATTGAACTAAACTTTTTTTAATACTGTATTATAAAAATATATCAGGACATAACTGCTATAAAGTGTTCAACTTTATTATAAAAATTTTTTTTAACTTATCCTTTTATTATTTGTTTTAATTTTTTTTTCTCTCCTCTGCTACCCAGAAGAACCTCACTACAGTGTGCTGCCTATGGTGGATTTGTAAATTGCATGTCAATGCTGATGGAACACATGGCTGATCCCAATGTCCAAGATTCAGAGGTAAGTATAATATACGTTCGTATCGATACTAAGTAAGCTTAGCATTGAGATAAATCTCACTTTACAGTGGGGAAGTACATGCCTACCTTGAAAATCAGCATTTAAAATTAGTGGATATTGATATTATTTATAATATTTATATTGATATCCCTGATTTATATTTTATGAACTTAAATAACTTCTTTTTTCATGTACTTTGTTACTTCAAGACCTATGCATCATGGCCCTCCACATCTTCCTATCTGCAGAGGAGTAAGACCCCAATCCCAATGGTGCCACCTGTTGGTTGTGAGTGGCGAACCATAAGGCACTAGGATGAAATCCTGGCGGTTGAGCACTCATTGATCCGGCAACAGATTGGTGAATGACTTGCAACACACTACTTTGGCCCTTACTTGGTCTGACAGGAGATCAGATAGGCTCGATCCAATCAGTCAGCTGATCTCGTCATGCCCTAGCACTTGTATGTTTCTTTTCTCCCAAATGTACTATTCAATCTGTATTTGCAGTACAATTCCCAACCCTTTCATCTAAAAGGCAGGGACTGAGGGTCAATTATCTTAAAAGCAAAAGTGTTTTGACCACTAAATTGTACAGTATTAAAACCAGAAATTAGTAGGGGCTCAGAATTTTAGATAAGAGTATACTGGTAATGTATCCCCATCTCAACCAGGGCGAATGGGTTTTCCCCCTGGCTTATTGCCAATCCAAGTTGTACTCCATTTTGGGTGGTGGAACATAGGATAAGTGAAAAATATACACAAATCATAGCTTCTTCTTTGAAAAAAACAAAATGATGTCTATTTGACTTTGATTCAGAAACAGAATGTGACATTCCCAGATTCATCATAATTGAATCATTCAGGCTGTTAAGTGCTGTATATGATACACACTTTGGGCGATCATGTCCAAAAAAAGACATGACTGACTCATCTTCTCAACTGACCTAAAGAAAATTTGAGCCTCTGACAGAAATTGAACCTGTATCCCTTTTTTTCATCTACCAGTTCAGCCACAGAGTTCAGCCTGACAGAGCAAGATTTTAATTCAGTCAGTCATTTAAGTGTCGTACATGAAAGGTATAAATCTGTTTCTTCCCTCCAGTGATGGGTTAAATAACAGGACAGATTGGGTTCTATAGCCTTGGTTGGGAACCAGTCTACTGCAAAAAGTAATGGCAACCTACTATGAGAAAATCTTCTGCCAAGTCAGTCATGTCTCTTTCGAGACATGATCACCCAAGTGTGTTTCATGTATGGGACTTAACTGACTGACTGAATGTATTATACAGAAGATAGATTTATAATAATAATAAATCTACACTTTAAACAAAACATTCACAGCTTCTCACACTTTTTCACACACCCCACACATACATATATATATATAGAGAGAGAGAGAGAATATATATATATATAGAGAGAGAGAGAATATATATATAGAGAGAGAGAGATAGAGAATATATATATATATATATAGAGAGAGAGAGAGAGAATATATATATATATATATAGAGAGAGAGAGAGAAAGAGAGAACAAGTAGCAAAAAAACTACTAATTACAAACCAAAATAGTGCTCCATCCCACACAAGGTGATAGAGCTGAATATATCAACATTTTGGTTGTTCCTGAAAAAAAAAGAAACTGACATGACTCAAGTTTCATGCACTTTATTCAATCATCATGCAGCCAGATTATTTTTAATGAAACTCATGTGTGTATATATATATATAAAGTTTCATTAAAAATGACATACAAGGTACAGTAGTTAATTTTTTTTCTATAATTTTTAATGTGATCTTATATTTTTAACTTTTCAGAATATAAATTATATAAAAATTGTCCCAAGGTTTTATTTATCCAAGTGTTTTCGGCTATACTTTTAGTCATTATGAAGGATGAATTTCATTTTACTTTTAATTAAATTTATGGATTGTCTTATATATGTATCTAGAGTTATAGGAATGTTTTTTTCCAAACACACTCAGCACACGGTGGCCATGTTCACAGTTGATATTATTAAGTGTTGACTTTTTCTTTCTTATTAATAATGCTTCCATTATTTTAGCCATTTTACATGTGGATGATGCTATTATATTTGTATTATCAACATGTATGTTAGGGATAATGTTTGGTAGGTTTCCATATGTATTCAAATGAGTCCTAATAGAGCTATAGTTAGCAAGATGTAACGTGAATCTTCCTGTTAAACATATTGTAGTATATCCAGTATGATTATTTACAAATTTTGATTGAAGAAGGAAATTACTGGAAAGTAATTGAAACTCACCTGATGCGAGCGGAATATATAATGCTCCTCATGCCAATGACATTTTCACCGAGCTTCTCTACGCCATATGACTTTCTTTTAATGTGTTCCTCTCAAATTTATATTTAAATTTGGGGTCATCAGGAGAGAATGTACACCGTTTCGGGGCCTTCCTCTCAACGGTTTCACTTGCCCCACTCACTGATGTGAGGCCTCATTATAATGATATACTAGTGTGTTGTGGATACACTAGTTCAAATGTCTAACGGCAAAATTAGATTTATGAAAAATTTCGAAAAACAGCAAACCTCACGTTCTGAGAATGCAACATGAACCTCATTATGCAGTCATGATCATGTCATACCTTCATGTTCGCTGAAACACTCCACGGAGTATTTCTTTTTTTTCCATATCCACATAGAACTATTTTCAGTTACTTCTTTCTTTTTTTTTTTTTTTTTTTTTTAATCATTTCACCCCGAGCAAGGCGGAAATGCCACTGATGTGCAGGGGGTTACATAAATGTAAAAAGATTAATTAGAAAAGAGTGAGGAGTACAAACTAGTTAGAAAGGAACAATAGAAAGCTGAGAAAGCAGGTGCGATGACAGATTCATAGGTGGAGAGAAAGGGAAGGTTATACAGGGGAGGGGAGAGAGCTAGAGTCTAGTGGTTAGTAGATGAGTATTGACTTTGCATTTAAATTTCTGGAGGTTGTAGCCATCAGGAAAGCAAGAATACGGGAGCGAGTTCCACAGGCGGGAAGTGCGAGAGAAGAAGCTGCAGGAGTAGAATTGTCGTCTGCATTTGGCTAACCTGACTGTGAATGGGTGGGACCCAGTTGCCAGTCTGGTTGCACGAGTACTATTAGGCATTTTATACTTTTGGCCCTATAACACACTTTGATTCCAATTTGGCCCAAAAATTGGTACAAAGTATCTGCAAGGAAACCCCTTGCTCCAATTTCTAATACTCTACATTATAACCCTAACCCTTACCTGCTCCAATTTTAGATTTTCATATTTATTAGTTTTATATTCATAGCTTTGTTCTATCTGCTCTTTCGTATGGATGATTTTATAGTTCACACTTGATAGAAGAATAATATCTGGTCGCAGACCTTTACTTAATATTATTTTGGGGTAATCATTATGCCAACCAGGAAGGTCTGCAGATACCTCCCAAATGCCACTTGAACTAAGGATATTTTTTCCGGGTATAATTTGAAATTTGCTTGTTTGCTTTGAGCCGGCATATATTTTTCCCTCTGCAACAAATTTCAGCATGTAATTAGATTACTCAGACTTCATATATTTCTATATAATTTTGACCAGCTCATCCACAACACTATTGTGTCTACAGGTATATCTTCCATTGATGAGAGCTGTTTTACAGGAACTGAGAACATGTTCTAATATTTGTAGATTTTCTTTACACAGGGGACAAGTAGGATCACACTTTTTCTTCCATTTAACAAGATTGTTCTTAGATGGTAACAGGTCATATGTGGAACATATTAAAAAACTCAACCTGAGTGGAGCCATCTGCCAAATGTTCTTCCAAGTAATAGATTTCTGCAGAGCCTCCTCCCAGTTTGTCCATTGGCTTTGTTAGAATTGTTGTACTCCCTTTACGAGTCTTTTGTTATCTTCTTCGTTCCTTACATTTTGAATGACCATGTTTCGGCAATCTTTACCAGAAGTTTTCGACTATGATTGCCTTTCATTTAGTCTTTTTTTTTTTTTTTTTTAATCGTATCACTCCGAGGTAATGCCACTGATGTGCAGGGGGCTACGTAATCCCAACCCTTGTTTCCCTGCTCGAGTGTATCCGATGAATTCATTGAAAGCTAGATTGTCTTTAGCACTTGTTATCATCTCTCTGACCTATGTTAAAAATATTGTAGTATATCCAATATGATTATTTACAAATTTTGATTCATTAGGAGTACAGATCCTTGAAGGACATGTAAATTTGTAAATAATATTTTTTCTCCGTAATTTAGATCTTTCAGGTGAAATATTATTTTTGGCAATGAGGTTTTAAATATTTTGTAATAGATAAAATTAATTTTTTTGTTTTTGTCAACTGAAGTTGTGTATTTCTTAATAATGTTTCTAAGTGAAGATTCATCTTGTTTATAGTCACTATGCATTTGATTTTTGTAGAAAATGCTAATTATTGTTTGTTTCAATATTTTCAGAGTTGCTATTGGTTAGAAAGAAAAAAAGTCTGATATGGTAATCTATAATTATTAAACAGTTACGAGTCAGTAAAATGAGACTAGTAAACAGTTGTATTAAAAATTGCTCAAAACACATTTAAAGTTTTAATATGCAGAGCTTTTGAAGTATCAAAATTAGGAAGATCAGCTAATTATGCTACCAGGATCTCTACCTTTGGTATCATTAGGCGTTATAGACTAACTGATTTCCTAACACTTCATTTTTGAGCACACAACAGGAAGTTTAATATAAGGAGAGGAGTAAGTGGAGAATAGTGTAATAATATTGAAGAGGGAGTAAATAGACTGTACATTTTTTCTTTTATTTAAATGTGTATTGAGCACTTCTTTCTAATTTTGATATATATATATATATATATATATATATATATATATATACATACACACACCTTTCTTTCAGATGCAAATTAGGCAGTTATAATTGTAGATAATTATTAAGTTTTTTATATAATAAGTAAGTTTAGTATGGCTCCCTAATTGAAGACTAGATGGAGCAAGTTGTAGTTCAAAGATATTGTAGAATCTGTTTTCCAAGTGTAGAGGGCCTGAGTGTCTGCTTTGAAAATTGACATTTGACATTCAATATCTTGGTCTTTTATCAAAGCCTAAACATCAACAGCTGGTGGGAAATGTACAACTATCTCAGTGACAAAGCAAGTTTTCAACCAACCACCCAACCAAATCCAATGCTAAATTAATTAAGGTTTTTAGGATTAATAGGCTTGTAAGACATGAGTTGTGGTTCAGTGGATATCAAATACATTTGGGAAAAATATTAATCCATCTCATCTCCCTCAAGCTCTGTGTTAAATAGCAGCACAGATTGGGTTCTGTAGTCTTGGTTAGAAACGAGTCTACCACAGAAAGTAATGGCAACCTACTGTAAGAAAATCTTCTTTCGAGACATGACCACCCAAGCATGTATCACGTATGGCACTTAACTGACTGATTGAGGCTTTGTCATAAAGATTTACAAAGAGGGGTCTGGGTAGTCCCTTAACGGCACAGGGCTTGAGATTAACATCTTCCACTCATTCTAGGGATGATAGTACATTAATTTGGGATGACTGGTCACGTTTTTAGGAATAATGTGGAGGATAATATAAAATTTTGAATTAAAATTCTATTATAATAATTCTTGTTGTATACCTGCCTATATACAGTAATGGTATGTTCCTATCCTCTTAAATACATGGACATTATTGGAGGTAAGAGTAGAGATATTATACTGACTAGCAGTTCACTGCCTCCATTCAGTGTGAGAGTCTTGTATTTGTTGATATACTATTATTCCCAACTTCTGTTCTGGTGATTACTCACGCAGTAACCTTTTTGGGTTACAACAATTCTAAAAGCAAATCTATATATAAAAGGTAAAATGTTTGCATGTCTGTCTGTCCTTTATACAAATTACAATTTTTATCCGATTCTCACCAAACTTCACACAAATATCCTTTAGACTTCCGGTCAGGTCATGGGCTACTTATTTTTTCCGATTCCCCCCTACCAATATCAGTAATCGATGCTCTGATATCCGATCAGGTCTGATCAGGATCACAATTTCATCCCATTTATCATGGTTCTTGCAGCAGAATTTGATCTAACTTGGTAAAATTATAGTTTTTATTCTCAAGCATTAGTAGGTCATCCTAGATGACTCATTTTCCCTAACATCGGAAATTGATACCCTGATATCCTATTGGATCTAATCAAAATCAGGTTTTATTTTGGTCTTTGCTTTGGGTTTTACTCTAAATAGGTATAATTGTAGTTCTTAGTCTCAGCCATAATACCATTTATTCAGAGGACTTATTTAACCTTCAAAATTCAGTTTGTGACAGAAAACTTATTTGACATTGATACCGGAAATCAAAATTTGACTTACATCCATTCATTTTTCTTTCAATCTACAGTTTCACTTTGACTTGAAACAACTATTGCTTTTTAGTCTTTCATGCAAACATCCAAAGAGTATGAGCTCCAGGACCATGGATTGGTTTTAAAGCTTTCATTACACCTGAGCAACGCTGGGCTATACTGCTAGTAATTTCATAAAATTAAATAAAAATTCTAGCTTCTCAACAATAGTATGGGCTTTTAATAAATGTAATACACATGCACACAGATGCAAAGAAACAAGCCTCTAAAAACAAAAATAAAAGTTTCTTTTTAAACTGGAAAATGAAACTTGAAGGTGGAAGAACATAAATTTAGATATTTCTATTATTTGTCTCTAAATGTGAAAACCAGCCAAATATAATTGTAAGAAATAATTTTGCTCTAATAAACAAAACTAAAAAAGGCGGACATGGAGCAGACTACCACCATGTTTAATTTTTTTGTTTTTCATTTTTTACAGCTTTTTTCAGTGCAGTTCTATCAATTACCCATTTAGCTTTACGCTTGACAAAAAAAATTTTGAAAAATTTCAATGTTTAACATTTTCTGGTGGGGGGGGGGGGATCAGTTTCTCATACAACGTTATAGTAAATCAAGCCTCCATTTTGAAACCAGTCACTGGTGTAACATTACTGTCATCTGTAAATGTGTTCATTATAAATTTTTTTGACTTTTTTTCAGTGCAATATTATCTTTTGCACCTTAAAATTTACGAATGACAAAAAATATTTGCAAAACTTTCAATATTTAAACAATTTTTTTTTGGTGGGGGGAGCAGTTTCTCATACAGCCTTATAGTGTTTTGAAAATAGAGGACTGATTTACTCTAACATTGTATGAGAAACTGAACCCCCACTCCAAATTTGTTTAAATATTGTAAATTTTCAAATTTTTTTTTGATAATCGGAAAGTTTAATTAACAACTGATAGGACTGCGCTAAAAAAAGTAAAAAGTTGAAAAACAACAAAATTAAACATGGTGGTAGACTGCTTCAGGTCCCCCTAAAAGAATTATTTCTCTCAATTTTTGGTTAAAATCTTCCATAGACCATTAACAAACAACATTTATGTGTTACGTTCTCTTATATTGAATCCATTGCTAGGTCTGCTTCTAAGAAAGTTGGTTCACTGTGTTGTGCTAAATGATTTTTTCTACAGAATGTATCTTGCATATTTCTAAGTTTACTATTTGTCTATACTTTAAATATTTCCGCCACATCTAGTCCAATCCTCCTATTATAGATTTAGAGATTCTTGATAAAATCCATAGAAGAATCAGTAATATTCAATAACACTTTATATCTTGAGTAGCTCTCGAGACTTATGAAGGGTGAGCTTTAATAAAATATATATATATATATGTGTGTGTGTGTGTTTATTGCTAGGTCTGCTGCTAAGAAAAGTGGTTTGCTATGTCATGCTAGACAAGTTTTCTCTTCAGAATCTATCTTAAATATTTATAAGTCTACTATTCATCCTTGCTTTGAATATTACAACCACATCTAGTCTGGTGCTTCTGTTATATATTTAGAGATTCTTGATAAAATCCAAAGAAGAATCTGCAATGTTTCTCTCCAGAATCTATCTTACATATTTATAAGTCTACCATTCATCCTTGCTTTGAATATGGCTGCTACATCTAGTCTAGCGCTCCTGTTATATATTTAGAGATTCTTGATAAAATCCAAAGAAGAATCTGCAATGTTTCTCTCCAGAATCTATCTTACATATTTATAAGTCTACCATTCATCCTTGCTTTGAATATGGCTGCTACATCTAGTCTAGCGCTCCTGTTATATATTTAGAGATTCTTGATAAAATCCAAAGAAGAATCTGCAATGTTTCTCTCCAGAATCTATCTTACATATTTATAAGTCTACCATTCATCGTTGCTTTGAATATTGCTGCTACATCTAGTCTGGTGCTTCTGTTATATATTTAGAGATTCTTGATAAAATCCAAAGAAGAATCTGCAATGTTTCTCTCCAGAATCTATCTTACATATTTATAAATCTACCATTCATTCTTGCTTTGAATATTGCTGCCACATATTTGTCTTGTGCTTCTGCTATATATTTAGAGATCTTTGATAAAATCCAAAGAAGAATCTGTAATATTATTGGTCCTAACCGAGTTTCTTAGCTTCAGGCACTTTCCCACCACTGTAAAGTTTCTCCCTTGTGCAAATACTTTCTTGATAATTGTTTGGATGAGCTCTTAACTACGGTACCTAGAATTTATAAATTTAAGCACATTATTAGTGTAGCATTGTGGTGCAGTTGATATCTGCTCAGAAAGAGAAATCAGAGAGCCGAGTTCAAATTCCAGTTGAATTTGTTGCACTCACTTACATGCAAATGCCCCTGGGAAAGATATCAATCCTGTCTACCACAGAAAGTAATCGCAAAATGTTATGTTTTTAACTTTACATGTTTAAAAGAAATTTTGGCTTACGGCCTATCATGTTGAATTTTTTTTTTTTTTTTTTTTAATCATATCGCCCCGAGCAACGCGGTAAAGCCACTGATGTGCCGGGGGCTGTGTAAGAGTGTAAAGATTAGAGGAGAGAAAGCCGGAAACCATATCCTAAACAGGGAACAAGGGATGAGCCTCTACACCTGTTCAATAGACGTGGGTGGAGTGTGAACCGGGCGATAGTTTAGTCTATCTACTCCAATTGAAAAAAAAAAAAAAAGTGAAAATTAGAAGAGAAAGCCGGAAACCACATCCTAAATAGGGAACAAGGGATGAGCCTCTACACCTGTTCAATAGACGTGGGTGGAGTGTGAACTGGGCGATAGTTTAGTCTATCTACTCCAATTGAAGAAGAAAAAAGAAAAAAAAAATGGTAACGGTGGTGAGTTAACTAACTTTTAACTTAGTTAAAGTCCGGTCAAAGAAATTTCTTTGAAAAAAGGTAAACACTCGTTCAAATAACCATGAAACTATTTTAAAATTAGCCACAAAAAATAAACAAAATAAAATCAAAGCAAAATTATAACTTACTTTTAAGAATATTTCAAAGCTGATCCTAAACCAAACGCATGTTTACTAACGCCAGTAGAGAAAAAGAATTATTTTATCTTTTGGCTGAGGACTGGTACACAGGTTCTCATTCGATCACTGAAGTTAAGCAACGTTGAGCCTGGTCAGTACTTAGATGGGTGACCGCTTGGGAATACCAGGTGCTGTAAGCGTATAGTGACGAATGTGCGTTGTGGTGTAGTGGATATTGGCTCGGAAAGAGAAATCGGTGAGCCGAGTTCAAATTCCAGTTGAATACCCTGCATTCACTTAAGCACTGGTACCCTTGGGAAAGGTATTAATCTGTCTCTTTCCTTCCAGTTATGGGTTAAATAACAAGGGTAGGGGACTCTGCTCTTAAAAACAAATCTTGATACTCGAAAAGAAAATGTTGTAAAAAATTTAAAAAAAATAACCTTACCTAAAAAATCATTGTGACCTTAAATGATCCCATAAGGATTGATAGGTCGTTAAACCTCGAAATAAACAAAAGAAATTTTCTACCTAAATACACAAATTTTAAATCATATAATCCAGCAACTAATCATAACAACCTTACCTGGCAATTTAAACGTAGCCTTGTTAAAAGGCAGATTGAAGAAACTAATGAGAACCTAACAATTCTCAACAAACGGAAACAAGAAATACATAACATATTAAAGAGAACTACCAACTCTGAAAAACTTAAACAAATTCTAATCCTCCTCTTTTTTAGGTGACCAGAGATATTAGTTCTGAGAAAGATGTGGAATGTTTTTCTTATTTTGAGTGTGAGTTTTGTGTTTATGTTTGAATGAGTGTGTGCATGTGTGAGCGGTTGGATAAATCAATGTTTTATATTAATAAGGTCCCGTAAATAAAACATTCATTTATCCAACCGCTCACACAATCTCATCCTATCATGATTAAGTTTTCGGGAAAAAAAAAAGCCATCGCCTTACCTACTAATGCTACCTGCTTGAACATTCTTTGGAGATGGAAAACCTGAGTGTTTCCGCTTTTTGCTTTGAATCTTTGATTCAGGCTCGAAGTAATGAACCCAGGTTTCATTTTGAGTTAATAATCAACAGTGAAAATTCTCAGGGCCAGACTGGAAGCGAGTCTTGGGAATGTTAACACTTTTCAGCTTCTGCTCTCGTATCAGCATTCATGAAATTCATCTTACAGGCAGCTAGTTCAAGACCTCGATTGAAATAGTATAGACAGAACCAGAACTGAAGCTAATGGACTAAGCTATCTGCTAGGTAGTAAGACGTATGTCATCTAAAGCCACACGGTAAATGACATCAACTTGTTTATCAGTGGCTGGGTTTTTTGACGACCTAAAGATAGAAAGGGGCGTAAGACAAAGATTTGTCTTTTCACCGGATCTGTTCAACTTATACAGCGAGAATATTTTGAGGACCCTAGAAGTTATGCCTGGATTTGTCATCGGAGGGCACAATTTAAACAACTTAAGGTACGCAGATGATACAGTGCTGATAGTAGACACAGAAAAGAAAATACAAACCTCCTACAGAAAGTAGCTGAAGAGAGTGATAAGAAAGGACTACAAATAAACTTCAAGAATACCGAATGCATGGTCATGACTAAAAGAAATTATTAACAGATCAGAATATAAACGTAGGTTAAAAATTGAAAGAAAACTCAATACATTATATAAAGGAACTATATACCTCCCGAATAACTTATATATAGTTAAATATAACAGACAATGAATGTCTTATATTTAACTAGCAGTATAGCCCGGCGTTGCTTGGGTGTAATGAAAGCTTTAAAATTAATCCATGGTCCTGGAGCTCAGACTCAGCCTAAAGAATATTTGTGTGAAGTTTGGTGAGAATCGCATAAAAATTGTGGATTTGTATAAAGGACATATAGACAGATAAACAGACACACACACACAAACATCTTGCCTTATATATATATATATATATATATAAAATCGCTTTTTTGCACTATTGTAAGAACTGCAACATTGAAACTTCTGAATATCGTTTCTTATGTCTTTGTTTATGAGTGTATCAAATTTGATTAAAATCAGACCACTCCTTCTATAATCAAATTTTTCAATTATCGATATTTATCGGGGATATCTCGACACAAAACCTAGCTAAGAACACTCGCAGACGCTTATAGTACAACTGTGTAAATTTTCAAGAAAATCGGTTCAGCCGTTTCGGAGTCTATAGGTAACGGACACACACACACAAAGTTCCATTTATAAATAAGTTTAGATTATGAGCCGTTCTAAACATCATATTTTAGATGTATGGTTAGGTTTTGAAGGCGATCACAATGTATTTGGTAAAATAAAGGAAGGTAAAGAAGTTATTGGATATTACCTATTTATTATTCATTAATATTTTGAGATCAAAATCTCATCTTCAGAATGGTAGGAGAGCTTGTTTTCATGTTCGTCCTGGACCGTGCCTTTATTTTACCAAACACATTGTGACAGCCTTCAAGACCTAACCATACCCCTAATATACACATTGCTTCAAGCAAATTACAAAACTTTCCTATCATATTTTAGCTTTAATTTCTGGTGAAAATAAAGACAAAAAATGTTCAACATTTGGATATTTTTTATTACGCTAATCCTCAATCTAAGCTTTTGGTTCACATGAGCCATATTCAGAGTGGTTGTATGAACATTAACACCAAGATATTCACCATCAAAGATGATCTTCTGATATGCTGACATAGAAGATTGCTATATCATGAAATAGCAGACACAGTTATCAATTGATAACACAATGCTCACAGATACACACAGTAAAAAGAAACTTCAGATATTAGGGGCCATTTATATTAAAACAAAGCAACCCACACTCTATAAAAATACATTTCAAATCAGTCAAAACATTAAATAGCATCTGAACATTGGCTCATTGTTAATGTTTTGGTCTCTCACGTGGTATGATGTCATAGAACCCCATCACAAATTTAAGACATGTGTCTGTGAGTCCATGACCTTTATTGTTGCATAGCAATCTTTTATGTCAGCATATCATATTTGATGGTGAATAACTTTGTGTTAATGTTCATATCACCACTCTGAAGATGGCTGATGTGAGCCAAAAGCTTAGATCAAGGACCAGCATAATAAAAATACTATCCAAATGTTGAACAATTTTTTTATTTTAGCTTTAATTTCTGATGAAGATAAAGACAATGTTTACAATGATTCATGAGACAGTTATTTATTCGGACGCTACGAAACAGATTATTTTGCTGGAGTTAATGGTCCCGTGGGAGGAGCACATGCAAGAGGCATTTGAGAGGAAGTACAGCAAATATCAAGGGCTCTTAGACGAGTGTAGAACTAAAGGATGGTGTACTCATTGTTTCCAAGTTGAGATCAGCTGTATAGGGTTCGCAGGAAAGTCAATGATACGAGCCCTTACTAGCCTGGGGATAACTGAACAACAAAGAAGGCGGGTGATTCAAATGATCTTGGAATCTGTCGAGAAGGCCACCAGGTGGTTGTGGATAAATAGAGCTAATGAGTGGCCCAAAACTACAACAAAAAACACGAGAATACCTGTACAACCAAGCATACCCAATCTATAACATCAAATAGCCCAAGTGAAGCCTTGATTAATTACCTTTTCTGGGGAACTTATTTAATGCACGTCCTAAAGCTAGTAGCAATCTTTTTTCTTTCAGGGTGCGAGCCAACTACTGATCATATTAGGTTGGGTTGCCCATTGAAGAAGTCTGTTGTTTATTGAAACCTGAAACTTCTAATGACATGGGAGCAACAATACTGACGACGCACCTGGATTCGGCACTTTAAGGTGTATTTTAATAAGAACATAATAGGCATTCATTGTCTGTTATATTTAACAATATATGCTTAAATAATTATCTCCCGCCTCAAAACACTAAATACATATAGGTATAACACTCCACCGGGTTGGTTGCTGTTGGTTTTGATCCAGATAGCAGGTTGTAATCTCCCTTGTCCTATGATGTGTTGATTGATTACAAGGTAGTCACATGAGTTTTCCACTAGTTTTATATATTTCTTATATTGCAGTTTCATCAATGAAAGAATGAAGAAAATTTTGGGTGATTCGGACGAGTTCATCTTTGCTTCCTTGCCTTGTAAAATTTTGCAAAGTAATAATAACAAAAGAACAATTCTATTTTCATTTAGAATTATTCACTTGGCAATAAATACTAAAAATAATATGAAATATATCATTTCTTTTAAATAACTGGCGTGGCCTAATCATTATGGCCGGTAGTGTAATATATATATATATATATATATATATATATATATTCTACTCCAACAGCTTCTTTTCTCGCGCTTCCCGCCTGTGGAACTCCCTTCCACAAGTCTGCTTTCCCAACAGCTACAATCTCCAGGTGTTTAAATGTAGGGTTAATAGACACCTCCTATCACTCTACCTCCCAATTATTCTCAGAACACTCTCATCTACCCAACCCTCATTCTCAGTATCCTTACCCGCCTATCACCCACCCTCTGACATTTCCTATATTTAATCATCCTTTCTCCACTCTATGTAGCCCCCTGCGCAGTAGTGGCAGTGACATGCCTTGCTCGGGGTGAAACGCTTATAAAAGAAAAAAAATAATATATATATATATATATATACACACACACCCTGATTGAGCACAAGGTAGTCACATGAGTTTTCCACTAGCTGTCTCTCTGCCAGACTAAACCAAACCAGGAAGCGTGCACACAATTGAATAAAAAAAGAAATAAATATGGCACTAAAAAAATAAATGGACCAACATCTGAAGTGTTATAAAATAAAGTCTTTATATACAGAAAATAATTCACACAATAGTCATTCGGATATTTCCCAATCCCTGCTCCTATCAAGCTGGTAACGAAATGGAAGTCTCTTAAGTAAATCGAATTATCCTCCTAAGCAATAATCATGAAATCTGGATAGCTACAATGCTTTGCTCTGAACGGAGTTCTAAGTTCGCGGTGAGTCTAGTCAACTTTGGTTCTTTTTCTCCGGAATGTTGCGGAAATTGCTGAAGTGCTGGGTTATGGGTAGGTTGGCGCGGTTCGTCTTCAGAATCAAAATCGAGGTGGATTTCTTGTTTCAGGCTGGATCACTCTGCTCTTTCGGGCCTTGGGGCCCTGTATTTATGCCCATGCTATGGGTTGGGGCTGGCAGACACAGGGTGTCTAACCCCTCATCTTGGCAACCAATCAAATGCTGCTATCGTTGTTGCCTTTGGTTTACCCAATGGGATTAGTCTTATTTCCATGATGTCAATTACTGGTCATCTCCCCCTTTTGAGGCACTGGTTTATGGAACCAATGAGATACCTCGCTGTCTTATAACATCTTCCTATACCCCTTTTCTGGGCTGGACTTATCCGGCGAATTTTCTTTCTCACAAAATAATTTTGGGTTTTTCTTAATCACTATTAACGTTTTGAACTTGTTATAAAAGCCTATATGACTAAACTTTTCCCCTTTCATCTGAAACAACCAGACAGGTCACAGATGGTTTTTGTTTATATTGTCACTTGGATAAGAATTCCCGCATCTGCATTTCCAATATCTGTATTTTCAGTCAGATATTTTTAGAGCTTTCCATGATGACAGAAAGATATTTTGTTATCAATTTCTTTTTCCTAATTTATGCTAGCTAAACAATTCCTTCATTTCACTTGTCACCTTTGTGGGTGGGCTTGATTCCCTTAATTTTCTATTTCAACCTTCGCCTAGGGCATCTCGATTGTTTTTATGTTTTTAATCAAATTATCAATGTCTCTTGTTCTGTGTTTTATCTAACCTCGGAAATTAAAACAAATTTGTTTCACTTTTCTTTCTTTCTTTCTTTTCTTTCCTTTCCTTCTCAGGTTTAGAATAACAGCAAAAAAACAAAACTTGTTGCCTTTTGTTTCTTTTACCTTTGCTCATATTCGGAGAATAAAAAAAATTCTTCTCAGTATGTTTCCTTCTTATCTATAATAGTAATTTCTTCTGATTAAAAAATTTTCCAATTATAGTTAATAAATAATTAATAAAATTAATAACTTTCGTTCCGCTAAATATTGTTACTTATGGTACTGAAGTCAATACAAAGTGGCAACAGTCTGTTTGATGCTTAAACAAAATCTTCAGATCATGTGTGTTTTGTTTTGGCTCAACTACATATATCTTAAGGCTGGAATGGATTAAAATTTTGATGGGAACATTTCTGGGGCAATGCTGAAAAAAAGGCCACCCCAGTGTTTTAAAAAACTTATGTATTTCATACTATTTTTTAGTATTTATTGCTAAGTGAATAATTGTAAATGAAAATAGAATGGTTCTTTTGTTAATAGTGCACAGTAACATGTCCATCAAATGAATTTATAAATATTTAATAATTACTTATATTGCAGTATCATCAATGAAAGAATGAAGAAAATTTAGGGTGATTCGGACGAGTTCATCTTTGCTTCCTTGCCTTATAAAATTTTGCAAAGTAATAATAACAAAAGAACCATTCAATTTTCATTTGGCAATAAATACTAAAAATAGTATGAAATACATCATTTCTTTTAAAAAAAAATTAGGATGGCCTAATAATTATGGCTGGTAGTGTACCTTGTAAGCATAGAGAATCTGTTTGGCTCTATATGACCATTATATAGCTATTGGTGTGCCATAAATTCACACTATTTGCAGCCATTGAAGATGTGACATGCCATGTTGCTGTTTACCTTCATCCATTCAACATGCAAGTTTTTAAAGATCTGATTCTGTGAGTAGCATAATCCCTACCCCCACCATCTGTATTTTTGGCATACGGCAATATTGGCATCCGTCCATAGTCATTAAGCAGGCATTTCTGAGATAGGCTTCTTGATTAGGGTCCAATCGCAAAACTGGGTTAGGGTTGGGTGTTATGTCACAGCTCAGCTGTCGTAATATTAAAGGCAAAGAATTGTGTCTGTTGAAATACCACACAAATTGGGTGAGACTAAACTATCGCCCAGTTCACACTCCACCCACGTCTACTGAACAGGTGAAGAGGCTTATCCCTTGTTTCCTGCTTAGGATGTGGTTTCTGGCTTTCTCTTTTCCAATCTTTTCACTCTTACGTAGCCCCCTGCGCTTCAGTGGTGTTACCACCTTGCTCGGGGTGATATGATTTAAAAAAAAAAAAAGAGATAATTAGGACATTAATTCAAGGGTGGATGAAACCTTCTGGGGTAGATGGTGGGGGAGGCTGGTATTTGTTCACTCGAAAATCAATTCTCTTGACTAAATCTAGAACTCATTGGGAGGTAAAGGATTTAAGGACAACCAATTTTGAAATGACAGGTTTGGAACTCTTTTGTCAGCAGAAGTAATTAGTAGAGGATTAACAAAATGGAGGTGTTAACATTCAATTGGCTAATTTATCACTTTTTTTGGTCTTTAAAAGAAATTTTTCTTCTCTCCGAGTAGCATTCTCATCATTGTTGTATTTATTTCAGTTGTTAAGACAGTAACATTTACCCAAGACGTGTAGTGTTTGATAGTTTTATGGAATTTTGAACTCTTTTGTCAGAAGAGGTAAAATTAGTAGATAGCTAACAAAATGGGGGTATAAAATTTGAATTGGCTTATTTATCACTTTTTCTGATCTTTTTAAATTCTTTCCAACTAGCATCCTCATCATTGTTGTATTTATTCCAGTTTCTTTAAGACAGTGACCTCTACCTTAGTTATGTATTATTTACATTGTACAGACAAGAAGTAGAATTATAGACAAATGACATATATTTTGTTTAATATTTTTATGCAATTTTTAATGGATCCTGTTCATACAGAGTTGAAAAATATTTTTTTTTTATTTTTCTTGCTTTTTGTCATGTTTGATGTTTTTCTTTGGTGGTTGGGTAGTTAAGCACTATCTTCTAGCAAAAATACCACCCACACAATGGGAAGACATTGGTGGCAATAGTGTCTTTATCTAACTAATATCCTATCATTATGTGGGAGCAGTCCTGGGTATAACAATGAATTATTTGTAGCAAAAGGTCTCTGATTGGAGGTTTCAAGTTTTAAGGAGCGTGGAACCACTTGTTTTCAGGTCCAGCCTGATCTGGGGTGGAAGCACCTGATAGGGTCCAAGTTATAGGTAAATAGTGAACTACCAAATAAAAATAAGACAATATGAAAGCATAAAAATATTTTTTTATGTAAAAAAAAAATTACCTAAAATGCGTAATTTCTAGTAGAATAGCCAACAATACATTTCATCTCTAGTTGAAGTCATAAAATTGCGTTCAAAATATTTAAGTTTTGGCATTAAATAAATCGTCTACGGCTATATCATGTTGAATACACCAGTTCCCGTCCAATCACCGAAGTTAAGCAACATCAAGCCTGGTCAGTACTTAATGGGTGACCATTTAGGAATACCAGGTGCTGTAAACGTAAGGACCAAGAATGGTTCACCGGTCCTCCAGGTTTGGGGGTTGGGTGCAAGGCTAACAACCCTGCCTCGTAAAAAACAGTTTGTTACAGAAACAGCAACAAAAAGTTGCTGTCCTATGCACCATCTGGGTGTGATGGATAAATGATGATGATTATTAAATAACTTGTAGAGATTGGTTGGTTTTGTTTTGTAGCATATCAATCAAACAACGAAGATGAAAGAACTCATTTGTGACATTGATCCGTATAATATTCTAAAATCTCTCATGTGGATTTTTGTCGCCAATTTCAGCGCAAATCTTTGTCACCAATTTGTTGTAGAGTTGTGACAAAACTTTGTCACAAAGTTGTAGTGACCAGTTTGTGCCAGACGTAAAACACGGAAGAAGAAGATAGGTTTAAAACAGTGTATTAGTATAACAAGAACATATGTACAAGGTAAGTGTTTAGTAATTAAGTAAATAGAAATAAGTTGTAGTGACCGGTTTGGCCGGAAGTAAGACACGGAAAACAGAAGGTAGGTTCAAAACAGTGTATTAGTATAACAAGAACATACGTACAAAGTAAATGTTACTAATAAGTATATACAAATAAGTAAGTCCGAATGGAACAGTTACACTGCTTATTGCCTGAATCGTAGCTGGCTTTAACTGCATACTAGTTGTTGTCAATTCTATATTTAACTGCAGTATTTATTTGCCTTCACACTTAAGACAAACTGTGGCACAAGACTTTTTAATGCGTGTAATCCAGGCCATAAATTAAAAATTACTTAACTACCATCTCTATCTGCCTGTTGCAAGTAATTATCTAGTAAGAGGAAGAGTCCATTCCTCATAGGAGGGCATCATAACAAATTCCTGAAATCAAACTGTGTTCCAAAACATAACAAAACTACAACATAAAACACACATATCAACATCTCTAGTAATCATGTCCACACAAACATGTATAGAGACAAAATCTGAGTATCATCTACCATGTATTCAATTGTGAAAGTAGAATAATATGTCATAATTCTATTACTTTAAATTTCCCAAGAAAATTAAATTTTGGCATTAAATGATCCAAAAGGAGTTAATATGCAGATAAGCAAACAGATCAATCAGTCATTTTGTAGGAGGTATTTCTACTGTACTCTTTGTACCATGTTACTTCAGAACATGAGAAATCATGTCTCTCCACATTTTCCTGTATTTTGTAACCCTAAATAATGTTTGTCTTTTTACTATCTCTCATAAGACTTGTTCTGCCAACCATTTACACAAGCTTGTTAAGTTTACCATTTGCTGGTTTCCTTTTACTTTTTTGCTTACAGTACATCCTGTGAGTATCAAATACTCTAAGTCCTTTTTCCTCATTATGTGCCTTAAACATTTTGTCTCTTTCTAATTCTAAGCATAAGTGTAGTTTTTGTTAATATTTTCCCTAAAACACACATGCTTAGTCTTAGCATCCTTCTGCAAATCCACATGTCTGCTGCCATAAGTCTATAACTAATACTCTCCATTATAATAAAAATTATTGTGTGTGTATATATATATATATATATATATATATATATAAATTTGCAAATAAAACTTTGAAAATTACATATGCTGTATGGCCATTTCAGCAAGGAAAGACCTCACTTCTTCAGTGTCAAAATTCATTTATTATGAATAATAAATGAATTTTGCCACTGAAAAAGTGAGGTTTTTTTCTCACTGAAATGGCCATACAGTATATGTAATTTTCAAAGTTTTATTTGAAAAACATACATATTTGGCTCTGTAAATAGATAACATTATTTACATTAAGCCCTCTACCAGGATAATGTTTAATATTAATAGGATCTATTTTGGGATTTTATCTACTTGCCATTTGCATTTTTTATTTAAATATATATATATATCCGAGTGAGTATAGAATGAGGAGAGAAAAAAGAAAAACTTTTTCCATCCAAAACATTAATTTAAAACAGTGCTCGATATATGGTGCATAGAGCAGTGAATATTTATTATAAATTATGTTTTAGAACATAATGTACATGTTCTAAAACATAATTTATATATATATATATATTAGTGAGGCCATAATAATGGTGCCTTCATGAAACTTTGAAGTCAGCATGACTCTGCTAAGTGACAAACTTCATCACATTAATCCTATTAACACTATCTTAATATTGACAACAAAAAATACCTGCTTGGCAAAATATCTTTATCAGTAAACCATTAAAAAAACAACAATCTTGGCATCAAGCATCATTACAAGATAACACCATATATATATATATATATATATATATATATATCCGAGTAAGTATAGAATGAGGAGAGAAAAAAGAAAAATTTTTTCCGTCCAAAACATAACCCCAACCAACCCCCACAAAAACAACAACAAACCGAATATAAACAGAGAATGATTCTAAACCTTTATTTCCCCTGAGGAAGTGTTTAAATCCAAACACTGAAACAAACATATGATTGTAGGGAAGAGGACATATATAGAAGAAATTATGTACATGTTCTAAAACATAATTTATAATAAATATATATATATATATATATATTTTAATTCAGATACTTTAATCCAAGTGAAATGTCTTTATTTAGTTTAAATCAAATGACCTAATTTTTTTTTTTTAATTTATTTTAAATCCTTTATCTTTTTATTCCTTTTAAAAATAATTACGCCTTTTTAAGTAAAGGCCTTTTTCTAATACTTCAACATTTTTAGGAAGTTAGGTTTTTGAATATGTCCAGCATCTGTAATATATAAAAAAATTTTCTTTCTTTTCTTTTCTTTTTCCCTCCCTTCCTTCCTTTTTCTTTTCTTATCTCCCAACTTTTTTCCGTGTTGCTTAACCTTACATCTATTCAACACGCCGTCTGTTAAATTTTTAAGTTACAATTCTGTTTTCTTTTTTTTGTGAACCCAGACGATGTCAATTTTTTTCTTTTCTTGTTTATTTGTTTTTATTTTGTTTTATCTTTTTCTTTCCTTTTCCTTTTTATTTTTATTTTCTTTTTTAATTTCTTTGCAAATCTATTTAAAAAGGAAAATTAGACTGATTTTTCTCCAGTTTCTGAAAGGATTTTTCAGTTGCTGAGGTGATGTGTTATCCCCCGTGGGGATTTTCACATTGAAATGGTCATTCAACATCATTGAATTAATCCTTTTTTAATTTATATATATATATATATATATATATATATATATATATATATATATATATATGATATGAAAATGAAAGAACAGGTAGACTAAAACTCACTGTTCAAGCGTTTACTGTCATAAAGAGTAGTTGATACAAATTAGACCATAATATTGTAATTTTGTTAAGACAATGGTTTATAGAAGCATAATATTACTATACAAAAGTTTCCATTTTTCAGAACAATATTGTTCTGATATTTAAAAATGGTTTTCACCATTTACTTTAAAATATCACCTGAAGAAGAACAGTATTGTTCTGAAACATGTAAATTTTTGTGTAGTGATATAATGCTTTTATAAATCTTTGTAATAACAAAATTACAATATTATCCTCTAATTTGTATCGAGTACTCTTTATGACAGTAAATGCTTGTCCAGCATTCGCTATCATATTGAAGAACAGACATCAAATTGTAATCCACTACTCTCTTCTTTGTTTATGCGAGTCAGTTAAGTGCCATACGTGAAACACGCTTGGGCGATCATGTCTTTTTCGAGACATGACTGACTGAGCAGAAGATTATCCCGCAGTAGGTTGCCATTGCTTTCTGCAGTAGACTGGTTGCCAACCAAGGCTATAGAACCCAATCTGTCCTGCTATTTAACCCATAACTGGAAGGAAGAGACAGATTAATACTTTTCCCAAGGGTATTTGCGCGTAAGTGAATGCAATGGATTCAACTGGAATTCGAACTCGGCTCCCCGGTTTCTCGTTTCGAGCTGATATCCACTGTACCACAACGCACATTCTTATGCGAGTACAAAATTTAAAAATTCCGAAAGTGTTTTAAAAGCGGATTGAAAATGCAACAATTAAAGCCAAAGGCAAATGGAATAGCAAAATATGCCTTCTAAAAGATATAGAAAGAAACAGGAAAATTTTATTAGAAATCAATAACAGTGTACTGTAGTGTTATGTAATAGGAGTGGGCCCGTGCCATAAAAAAAATGATGAAAAAATATTTATATTGATATGCCATCTAAAAAGAGGGCAGAATATATATTGATTCACCTACTATCGAGTATATTACATTAAGCCATAAAAAAATAATAATCCAAATGCCTGAGCATGACAGGAGGGAAATATATATATATATATATACACACACACACACACTACCGGCCATAATTATTAAGCCACCCCATTTATTTTAAAAAAGAAAATGTATTTCATACTATTTTTAGTATTTATTGCAAAGTGGATAATTCTAAATAAAAATAGTTGTGTATATATATTTTGTACTCGCATAAACAAAGAGAGTAGTGGATTACAATTTGATGTCTGTTCTTCAATATGATAGTGAATGCTGGACAATATCATCGAAGATGAAGGAAAAACTTGAAGCAACTGAAATGTGGTTCTACAGAAGGAAACTGCAGATATTATGGATCAAAAATGTGAGCAATGATGAGCTTTTGGAAAGGATGGAAATGAAAAGGAAATTAATACTGTGCATCAGGAAAAGATATCTAAAGTTCCTGGGGCATGTGATGAGGAAGGAAGTCTTGGAAAATCTGATACTCACAGCTCAGAGGGAAAGAGAAGTAGGGGAAAGCATTGGATAACATATTTAACAAGCCTGGGCAGGTAGATGGCAGAGTGGGATTTGGGTGGGGTAACAGAAGAAAGCATATTAAGAGCTACCAGGAATAAGGAGACATGGAAGGCCATGATTGCCTATGTCCTGAAGGGACATGGCACATAGAAGAAGAAGAATTGGAAGGCCATGATTGCCTATGTCCTGAAGGGACATGGCACATAGAAGAAGAAGAATTTGTAATTTGAAACTTGGGCTATATTTTGTTAACAACCATACTTCTTGTTCTATTACAACTGATGTTTAGTCCTTTCTACTTGTTTTTTTTTTCACCACCTTCTGTTAGCGTTCTCGTCGTTTTATTTATGCATCTCCTATCAACACTATATCATCTACCTGTCTAATGTTAATCAGATTGTGTCCACCAAACGAATCCTGGTAGGATTTCTTATTCTTGCAGGCTTTATGTTCTCTCAGGTTAGTTGTGGGCAAATTATGACCTGTGGGCTGCATTCGGCCAAAATAATTCATGTAGCCCACTAAATGTTAGCAAATTTGAAAAAGAAATTATTTTTTCTACTTTGAGTTATTTTGTTTTCAAACAAATGTGTTTCATTTGAAGATTAATTAATAAAAGTTGTTTTTGTTTATTTTTTAAAGAGTTACTTTGTTTTTCAAATAAATGTTTTTCTACTTTATAATATTAATTAATAAAAATAATTGTTTATTTTCTTAAAACAAAGTTATTTTGTTTTTCAAATGTGTTTCATGTGAAGCTCCAACTTAAAAATATTAATTAATAAGAATTGTTTTCCTTTAATGTTTAAACTGAATTTGTTTTTCAAATAAATATATTTTATATAAATCTTCTACAGTGCTTTAAATTATTACTTATTAAAAATTAATTACATTTTTTTCTTTAAAAGCCTTTTATTTTTTTTATATTTTAAATATTATTTTGTTGAATATACAGTGAAGCCCTGTAAAATTGTGAATTTTTAAATTTTTAAATGTGTCCCTTGCCCACCCCAGTTTTAGGGTCTCTCATTCACTCTTATGTTTTTTTATTCTTCCTTACTATTTTTACTCTCTCTAATTCACTCTCATATGTTCTCTTACTCTGTCTTATTTTCTCTCATTCTCTATTTCATTCTTGCTTTCTCTCATCGATTCTTTCTTTCTATCTTATGTTCTCTTATTCTCTCAGGTTTATTGTAAAGTTGGAATAAGTCTGATGTGAAAATACACCTTGTGTTACATCCCATTCTATTTTTGTATATTTACTGAATTTTAGATCAGAAATGGGACAAGAACAATGCATTTTTCGTGAAGACACAGGAAAAAGGAATGCAATATTTAGACCCAAAATGGTATCAGAAAGAGCAATGTAAATGCAAATGAATATATATCTATGTTTTATAGATTATTTAAAACTGTTTGAAAGTGTATGACAAAGGAACTGTTGGAATAGTGAGGTAACCTTGACATATTTAGAAATGATATTAGAATTATCTTGAACCATATGGATAGAAAAATGAATTCAGTAAATACACAAGAATGAAAAGGAACTGTTGGAATAGTGAGGTAACCTTGACATATTTAGAAATGATATTAGAATTATCTTGAACCATATGGATAGAAAAATGAATTCAGTAAATACACGAGAATGAAAAGGAACTGTTGGAATAGTGAGGTAAGCTTGACATATTTAGGAATGATATTAGAATTATCTTGAACCATATGGATAGAAAAATGAATTCAGTAAATACGAGAATGAAAAGGAACTGTTGGAATAGTGAGGTAACCTTGACATATTTAGGAATGATATTAGAATTATCTTGAACCATATGGATAGAAAAATGAATTCAGTAAATACCACCGAGAATGAAAAGGAACTGTTGGAATAGTGAGGTAACCTTGACATATTTAAGAATGATATTAGAATTATCTTAGATATGGATAGAAAAATGAATTCAGTAAATACGAGAATGAAAAGAGAACTGTTGGAATAATTGAGGGTAACAAGCATATTGGAATGATATTAAGTGCATTGATCATATGGATAGAAAAATGAATTCATTAAATACGAGAATGAAAAGGAACTGTTGGAATAGTGGTCTTGACATATTTAAAGATGATGTTAGAATTATCTTGAACCATATGGATGAAAAATGAATTCATTAAATACGAGAATGAAAAGGAACTGTTGGAATAGTGAGGTAACCTTGACATATTTAAGAATGATATTAGAATTATCTTGAACCATATGGATGAAAAATGAATTCAGTAAATACGAGAATGAAAAAGAACTGTTGGAATAGTAGGGTAACCTTGACATATTTAGAATGATGTTAGAATTATCTTGAACCATATGGATAGAAAAATGAATTCAGTAAATACCACCGAGAATATGAAAGAACTGTTGGAATAGTGAGGGTAACCTTGACATATTTAGAAATGATATTAATTATCTTGAACCATATGGATAGAAAAATGAATTCATTAAATACGAGAATGAAAAAGGGACACATTTGGAATAGTGAGGTAACCTTGGCTTGTGTTTTAAGAATGATATTAGAATTATCTTGAACCATATGGATAGAGAAAAAAATGAATTCAGTAAATACGAGAATGAAAAGGAACTGTTGGAATAGTGAGGTAACCTTGACATGTTTAAGAATGATATTAGAATTATCTTGAACCATATGGATAGAAAAATGAATTCGTAAATACCGAAGATAAAAGGAACTGTTGGAATAGTGAGGTAACAATAGTATTTAAGAATGATATTGAAGATTATCTTGAACCATGTGGATAGAAAAATGAATTCGGTAAATACCAAAGAATGAAAAGGAACTGTTGGAATAGTGAGGTAACCTTGACATATTTAAGAATGATATTGAAGTTATCTTGAACCATATGGATGAAAAATGAATTCAGTAAATACCACGAGAATGAAAAGGAACTGTTGGAATAGTGAGGTAACCTTGACATATTTAGGAATGATATTAGAATTACCTTGAATCATATAGATGAAAAATGAAATTCATTAATACAAAAGAGAACGAAAAGGAACTGTTGGAATAGTGGAGATGGCTGCTGATATGTTTAGAACAATATTAGAATTATCTTGAACCATATGGATAGAAAAATGAATTCAGTAAATACACGAGAATGAAAAGGAACTGTTGGAATAGTGAGGTAACCTTGACATATTTAAGAATGATATTAGAATTATCTTGAACCATGGATAGAAAAATGAATTCAGTAAAGCTACAGAGAATGAAAAGGAACTGTTGGAATAGTGAGGTAACCTTGACATATTTAGGAATGATATTAGAATTATCTTGAACCATATGGATAGAAAAATGAATTCATTAAATACGCGAGAATGAAAAGGAACTGTTGAAATAGTGAGGTAACCTTGGCTTGTGTTTAAGAATGATATTAGAATTATCTTGAACCATATGGATAGAAAAATGAATTCAGTAAATACACGAGAATGAAAAGGAACTGTTGGAATAGTGAGGTAACCTTGACATATTTGGGAATGACATTAGAATTATCTTGAACCATATGGATAAGAAAAATGAATTCAGTAAATACCACGAGAATGAAAAGGAACTGTTGGAATGGTGAGTAACCTTGACATATTTAAGAATGATATTAGAATTATCTTGAACCATATGGATAGAAAAATAGATTCAGTAAATACGAGAATGAAAAGGAACTGTTGGAATAGTGAGGTAACCTTGACATATTTAGGAATGATATTAGATTTATCTTGAACCATGTGGATAGAAAAAAATGAATTCAGTAAATACACGAGAATGAGAACTGTTGGAATAGTGAGGTAACCTTGACATGTTTAAGAATGATATTAGAATTATCTTGAACCATATGGATAGAAAATGAATTCAGTAAATACCACAGAATGAAAAGGAACTGTTGGAATAGTGAAATGCTTAACTTGACATGTTTAAAGAATGATATTAGAATTATCTTGAACCATATGGATAGAAAAATGAATTCAGTAAATGAGAATGAAAAGGAACTGTTGGAATAGTGAGGTAACCTTGACATGTTTAAGAATGATATTAGAATTATCTTGATTAATATGGATGAAAAATGAATTCAGTAAATACACGAGAGTAGAAAGGAACTGTTGGAATAGTGAGGTAACCTTGACATGTTTAAGAATGATATTAGAATTATCTTGAACCATATGGATAGAAAAATGAATTCAGTAAATACTGCGAATGAAAAGGAACTGTTGGAATAGTGAGGTAACCTTGACATATTTAAGAATGATATTAGAATTATCTTGGTATATGGATAGAAAAATGAATTCAGTAAATACGAGAATGAAAAGGAACTGTTGGAATAGTGAGGTAACCTTGACATATTTAAGAATGATATTAGAATTATCTTGAACCATATGGATAGAAAAATGAATTCAGTAAATACACAAGAATGAAAAGGAACTGTTGGAATAGTGAGGTAACCTTGACATATTTAGGAATGATATTAGAATTATCTTGAACCATATGGATAGAAAAATGAATTCAGTAAATACCGCGAGAATAGAAAAGGAACTGTTGGAATAGTGAGGTAACCTTGACATATTTAGGAATGATATTAGAATTACCTTGAATCATATGGATAGAAAAATGAATTCATTAAATACACGAGAATGAAAAGGAACTGTTGGAATAGTGAGGTAACCTTGACATGTTTAAGAATGATATTAGAATTATCTTGAACCATATGGATAGAAAAATGAATTCAGTAAATACACGAGAATGAAAAGGAACTGTTGGAATAGTGAGGTAACCTTGACATATTTAAGAATGATATTAGAATTATCTTGAACCATATGGATAGAAAAATGAATTCAGTAAATACACGAGAATGAAAAGGAACTGTTGGAATAGTGAGGTAACCTTGACATATTTAGGAATGATATTAGAATTATCTTGAACCATATGGATAGAAAAATGAATTCATTAAATACGCGAGAATGAAAAGGAACTGTTGAAATAGTGAGGTAACCTTGACATGTTTAAGAATGATATTAGAATTATCTTGAACCATATGGATAGAAAAATGAATTCAGTAAATACACGAGAATGAAAAGGAACTGTTGGAATAGTGAGGTAACCTTGACATATTTAGGAATGACATTAGAATTATCTTGAACCATATGGATAAGAAAAATGAATTCAGTAAATACACGAGAATGAAAAGGAACTGTTGGAATAGTGAGGTAACCTTGACATATTTAAGAATGATATTAGAATTATCTTGAACCATATGGATAGAAAAATGAATTCAGTAAATACACGAGAATGAAAAGGAACTGTTGGAATAGTGAGGTAACCTTGACATATTTAGGAATGATATTAGATTTATCTTGAACCATATGGATAGAAAAATGAATTCAGTAAATACACGAGAATGAAAAGGAACTGTTGGAATAGTGAGGTAACCTTGACATATTTAAGAATGATATTAGAATTATCTTGAACCATATGGATAGAAAAATGAATTCAGTAAATACACGAGAATGAAAAGGAACTGTTGGAATAGTGAGCTAACCTTGACATATTTAAGAATGATATTAGAATTATCTTGAACCATATGGATAGAAAAATGAATTCAGTAAATACACGAGAATGAAAAGGAACTGTTGGAATAGTGAGGTAACCTTGACATATTTAAGAATGATATTAGAATTATCTTGAACCATAAGGATAGAAAAATGAATTCAGTAAATACACGAATGAAAAGTGAACTGTTGAAATAAAGTTAAGGTAACCTTGACATATTTAAGAATGATATTAATATCTTGAACCATATGGATAGAAAAATGAATTCAGTAAATACACAAGAATGAAAAGGAACTGTTGGAATAGTGAGGTAACCTTGACATATTTAAGAATATATTAGAATTATCTTGAACCACATACAAGTGTGTGATGATGGAAAACGAAATCAGTAAACAGAACATAGAAAGAATGAAAAAGAAACTGCTGGGAACAGAAAGATGGCCAAACTCTGACACATTTAAGGAAAACATATACAGAAGAATTATCTTGAACCATAATAGATAAAAAAAAATGAATTCAGTAATACACGGAATGAAAAAGAACTGTTGAATAGTGAGGTAACCTTGACATATTTATAAGAATGATATTAGAATACCATTTTCCCTGAACCATATATAGAAAAAAACAGAATTGGAAATAAAATACACGAGAATGAAAAAGGAACTGTTGGAATAGTGAAACTGACATATTTAAGAATGATATTAGAATTATCTTGAACCTGAAGAAGACAGAAAAAATGAACAGGTAAATACACGGGAATGAAAAGGAACTGTTGGAATAGTGAGGTAACCTTGACATATTTAAGAATGATACAGAATTATCTTGAACCATATGGATAGAAAAATGAATTCAGTAAATACACGAGAATGAAAAGGAACTGTTGGAATAGTGAGGTAACTCTAATATGTTTAAGAATGATATTAGAATTATCTTGAACCATATGGATAGAAAAAATGAATTCAGTAAATACACGAGAATTATAAGAACTGTTAACAGTGAGAAAACTTGACATATTTAAGAATGATATTTCTGGAGAATCATCTTGAACCATAAGGATAGAAAAATGAATTCAGTAAATACACGAATGAAAGGAACTGTTGGAATAGTGAGGTAACCTTGACATATTTAAGAATGATTTAGAATTATCTTGAACCATATGGATAGAAAAATGAATTCAGTAAATACACGAGAATGAAAAGGAACTGTTGAATAGTGAGGTAACCTTGACATATTTAGGAATGATATTAGAATTATCTTGAACCATATGGATAGAAAAAAATGAATTCAGTAAATACACGAGAATGAAAAGGAACTGTTGGAATAGTGAGGTAACCTGACATATTTAAGAATGATATTAGAATTATCTTGAACCATATGGATAGAAAAATGAATTCAGTAAATACACGAGAATGAAAAGGAACTGTTGAATATTGAGGTAACCTTGACATGTTTAAGTATGTTATTAGAATTATCTGACCCATATGGATAAGAAAATGAATTCAGTATATACACGAGAATGAAAAGAACTGTTGGAATAGTGAGGTAACCTTGACATATTTAAGAATGATATTAGAATTATCTTGAACCATATGGATAGAAAAATTAATTCAGTAAATACACGAGAAATTGAAAATGCAGAACTGTTGAAAATAGTGAGCTAACCTTGACATATTTAAGAATGATATTAGAATTATCTTGAACCATATGGATAGAAAAATGAATTCAGTAAATACACGAGAATGAAAAGGAACTGTTGGAATAGTGAGGTAACCTTGACATATTTAAGAATGATATTAGAATTATCTTGAACCATAAGGATAGAAAAATGAATTCAGTAAATACACGAGAATGAAAAGGAACTGTTGGAATAGTGAGGTAACCTTGACATATTTAAGAATGATATTAGAATTATCTTGAACCATATGGATAGAAAAATGAATTCAGTAAATACACAAGAATGAAAAGGAACTGTTGGAATAGTGAGGTAACCTTGACATATTTAAGAATGATATTAGAATTATCTTCAACCATATGGATAGAAAAATGAATTCAGTAAATACACGAGAATGAAAAGGAACTGTTGGAATAGTGAGGTAACCTTGACATATTTAAGAATGATATTAGAATTATCTTGAACCATATGGATAGAAAAATGAATTCAGTAAATACACGAGAATGAAAAGGAACTGTTGGAATAGTGAGGTAACCTTGACATATTTAAGAATGATATTAGAATTATCTTGAACCATATGGATAGAAAAATGAATTCAGTAAATACACGAGAATGAAAAGGAACTGTTGGAATAGTGAGGTAACCTTGACATATTTAAGAATGATATTAGAATTATCTTGAACCATATGGATAGAAAAATGAATTCAGTAAATACACGAGAATGAAAAGGAACTGTTGGAATAGTGAGGTAACCTTGACATATTTAAGAATGATATTAGAATTATCTTGAACCATATGGATAGAAAAATGAATTCAGTAAATACACGAGAATGAAAAGGAACTGTTGGAATAGTGAGGTAACCTTGACATATTTAAGAATGATATTAGAATTATCTTGAACCATATGGATAGAAAAATGAATTCAGTAAATACACGAGAATGAAAAGGAACTGTTGGAATAGTGAGGTAACCTTGACATATTTAAGAATGATTTTAGAATTATCTTGAACCATATGGATAGAAAAATGAATTCAGTAAATACACGAGAATGAAAAGGAACTGTTGGAATAGTGAGGTAACCTTGACATATTTAGGAATGATATTAGAATTATCTTGAACCATATGGATAGAAAAATGAATTCAGTAAATACACGAGAATGAAAAGGAACTGTTGGAATAGTGAGGTAACCTTGACATATTTAAGAATGATATTAGAATTATCTTGAACCATATGGATAGAAAAATGAATTCAGTAAATACACGAGAATGAAAAGGAACTGTTGGAATATTGAGGTAACCTTGACATGTTTAAGTATGTTATTAGAATTATCTTGACCCATATGGATAAGAAAAATGAATTCAGTATATACACGAGAATGAAAAGGAACTGTTGGAATAGTGAGGTAACCTTGACATATTTAAGAATGATATTAGAATTATCTTCAACCATATGGATAGAAAAATGAATTCAGTAAATACACGAGAATGAAAAGGAACTGTTGGAATAGTGAGGTAACCTTGACATATTTAGGAATGATATTAGAATTATCTTGAACCATATGGATAGAAAAATGAATTCAGTGAATACACAAAAATAAAAAGGAGTGTAAGACAAGTATGTTACTTCTCACTGGACTTATTCAAACTTTACAGTGAGGTAATCCTAAGAGGATGTGTGTGGGTGGTGCAGTGGGTAAATTGGCGAGCCAAGTTCAAATTCCAGTTGAATTCCTTGCATTTACTAACACACAAATACATTTGGGAAAGGTATTAATCTCTCCAGTTATGGGTTAAATAACAGGACAGATCAAGTTCTATAGCCTTGGTCGGCTATCAGTCTACTGCAGAAAGTAATGGCAACCTACTACGGGACAATCTTCTGTTCAATCAGTCATGTCTCTTTTGAGACATGATTGCCCAAGTGTGTCTCACATATGGCACTTGAATTCTAAGAAAAGTAATTCTCCCAGGATTTATTATTTTCAGGCACAATCTTAAGTACATTAAATATACAAATGATACAGTGCTGATAGCAGATGCATGAAACTAGAGAAATTTCTAGAAAAGGTAGTCAAGGAAAGTATGAAGAAACGGTTAAACCTCAATTGCAAGAAAAAAGAATCTATGATTTTAAACAAAAGGAGTCGTTCAGCATGGGAATTACAAATCCTCCTATGTGCCGGACAATCTCAACAAAGATGAAAAGACTTTAGATCACAGAACTTTTTTTTATATATAATCATTTCACCCCAAGCAAGGTAGAAATGCCACTGATGCACAGAAGGTTTCAGTGAGAATAAAAAAAAGTACAGGTGATGTCAAAGTAAAGATGAGATGGATGGGAATACAGTCAGTTAAGTGCTGCACGTGATACATGCTTTTGGCGATCATGTCTCGAAAGAGACATGACTGACTGGGCAGAAGATTATCTTGTAGTAGGTTGCCAATGCTTTCTGCGGTAGACTGGTTGCCAGCCAAGGCTATAGAACCCGATCTGTTCTATTATTTAACCCATAACTGGAGGGAAAGACATTAATACCTTTCTCAAGTGGTATTTGTGCATGCAAGGAATTCAACTGGAATTTGAACTCGGGTCTCCGATTTGTCGTTCCAAGTCGATATCAGCTGTACCACAACTCACCACATGGGAATTACATCGATAAAAGATAGCGATCAATGTTACATTTAAACTTTTGGAGATTGTATCTATCTGGGAAGCAGGCAAATTGAAATGAGTTCTACAAATGGGAAGTGCGAGAAAAGAAACTGTTTGAGTAGAAGAGGTTATTGCATTTAACTATTTCATTGGTAAAAGGGTGGGACCTTAATGGTAATCTAATAGCACGAGTAAATGCATGCGATCGAGGTACCAGGGGGGGGGGGAAAGCTTGTCAGAGCAGTTGAAATACTTGTAGAAAAGACAGAGGGAAGCCACATCATGCTGGTGAGAAAGTGACTGAAGGTGGGCTGCCAAGTCAAGATTGATTATATTGCAGCTCCTCCTTCAGATTTTGTCAAGAACCTCAAGATGAATAGCAGAAACACCCAACCAGATATGGCAACTGTATTCAAAGATTGTATGAATGTGGTTTTACATAAGAATGCTGGGAGCACAATCGCTTGAAAATGTGAGAAATGACAAAGTTTTGGAGAAACTGGGAACAAAAAAAGACACTGAGATATTGAATCTTCTAGGTCAGATAATGAGGAAGAAGGATTGGTGAATTTGACACTCATAGAACATACCGGAGACAAAACAAACAGATGGAAACAGAGCATAAACTAAATAACAAGTGTATGTAAATAGGGTTAGCAAGAACAGGGATTAAGAGAGATAGCATAAATACGACCTTTAATAAGAGCTACAAAGAACAGGAAATTGTAGAGAGCCATAATATCCCATGTCCTGAAGAGATACGGCCGATAGAAGTACTGACCCAGATTGTTGGGATAAAAAGTAACAAGAAGATGGTTGGTTGGTTGTTTTGTTTTTATGGAATATCAACACCTCGGTGGGTCATTTATTGCCAACTAAACTTTATTTATTTATTGCTGGTAATACCTTTTCCTTTCAACAATTTATTCTTGTTTATATAAGTTTTTGTGTCTTGTAATACAATTTTCTTTTCGAGTATCAAAATTCATTGGGATTTCTTTTTAAGGGCAGGGTCTCCAAGTCCTACCCTTGTTATTTAACCCATGACTGGAAAGAAGGGACAGATTAATACCTTTCCCAAGGGTACCAGTGCTGAAGTGAATGCAGGATATTCAACTGGAATTCGAACTCGGCCCACCCATTTCTCTTTCCGAGCCGATATCCACTGCACCACAACGCTTACAGCACCTGGTATTTTCAAGCAGTCACCCATCCAAGTACTGACCAGGCTCAACGTTGCTTAACTTCGGTGATCGAGTGAGAACCGGTGTATTCAACGTGATAGGCCATAAGACAGAAGAAGATAGAGAACAAGTTTTAAAATAATAGTATTTTTTATTTATTTGGAATTTATAAAAGCGTTGTTTTATAAAACCAACTTTTGTCCACAGTATATATTTTGAAAAAAAAGAAATGATGCCATTTTAACTTTTCTTTTCCTCCAAAGGGCAAAACTGCACTGCACTGGGCATGTAGTCGAGGTCACCTGGATGCCGTGAAACTGCTCATTCAATATGCAGCTTTTCCTAATCACATGGACTACACTGAGGACAGGTAGGTACCGAAATCTCCAATGAATTGTTGGAATTTTTTTCTATCATTCAATCTTACTATAATCATAATTCATAATAATTAATAATTTCATGGCTTCTGCTCAGATGAACTTAGCTCACTGGTACCCCCTATACATGAATTTGCTTGAGCCACAAGATTAGCAACTAGGTCCCACCCTTTTACCGTGAAACCAATAAATTGTAAACACAAATTCTACTCCAGCAGCTTCTTCTCTCGCACTTCCCGCTTGTGGAATTTCCTTCGTTTACTTGCTTTCTCGACAGCTACAATCTTTAAGAATTCAAATGTAAAGTCAATAGTCATCTACTATCTCACTAATTTGCTTCCTCCCTCTCTCATGCTTCTTTCTTCGTCCACTCCACTCTCAGCAGTATTCTCATCTTTCTCTTACCCTCTTCCTGACACCCCCTGGTATCTGTCACTCTTTCTCATAACTTACCACTTATGTAACCCCCTGCTCAAAAGGGGCAGTAAAATGCCTTGCTTGGGGCTACATGATTATAAAAAAAATATACACCCTCTGTCCCAGAAAAGTTTTTACATTTACAGTCTGAAATATCTATATAAATGTATCAACAATTATGGGACACATGGTGACTAGTACATATGGTAACTCTTAGAATAATCTTTAATTCTTCAGGACATAGGCGATCATGGCCCTCCATGTCTCCTTATCCCTGGTGGCTCTTAGCACGCTTTCTCCTGTTACTCCATATGTTATCCGCTGCTTTTCCCTGTCTGTCTTTCCCTTTATTTGACCTGTAAGTATCAGATCCTCCAAGCCTTCCTTCCTCATCACATGTCCCAAGAACTTCAACTCTTTTCCTGATGCTCAGTATTAATTTCCTTTTATTTCCATCCTTTCCAAAACTTCATCATTGCTCACATGTTTGATCCATGATATTTGCAGCATCCTTCTGTAGAAACACATTTCAGTTGCTTCAAGTTTTTCCTTCATCTTTGATGATATTGTCCAGCATTCATCGCCATATTGAAGAACAGACATCACATAGCAATCCAGTACTCTCTTCTTTGTTTCTAGTGAAATTTTCCTTTCTTAATAATTACTTTTTATTAAAAAAAAACAAGACACTTGTTTCAAAATTATCATCACTGTTAAAAAATAATTATTCAATAGTGTTTTTTATTTATGTACATGGTATTATTAGTATTATATTAGTATTATTCAGTCAGTCAGTCAGTTAAGTGATACACACTTGGGCAGAAGATTTTCCTGCAGTAGGCTGCCATTAGATTCTGCAGTAGACTGGTGGCCAACCAAGGCTATAGAACCCAATCTGCTCTGCTATTTAACTGATAGCTGGAAGAAGAAGTAGTGGATTAATCCCTTTCCATAGGATATTTGTGCATAAGTGAATGCAACAAATTCAACTGGAATTCAAACTCGGCTCTACAATTTCTTGTGCCAAGTCACAATGCACACCATTTATGCAATTAACTCAAATATCAAAATTCATTTTGATCTTCTAATATTTATGGGTCCTGGGTATGACAATAAACTGCATCCAGCAGCAAGGCCTCTGATTAGGAGATTGTAAAGAGCATGGAACCATCTCTAAATTCATGACCATGATATTACAACATAAAAAAAATCCAATGTGGATAATTTTCATGTTCTAATGAACACTAAGCAATTTGTCAACCATTACTTACATTTGAAGCAAGAAGAAAATTTACAGTAATTTTTAGCAACTTAGTTTTGTGGTTATTTTTTGTTACCACAACTCACACCCTTGAAGATGATCTCAGAAAGAGATTGAATGTACTTGGGAATATCAAGAAATTAATAAAAAATCAACTGCCAACGTTAAAGCTCATTTCTTACATCTTTCAATTATTATAAATTTTATTGAAACATAAGTAGACACAATGTTTTCAATTTATTTAATCTGACATTGGTAAAAGAAAATTTGCAGTCTAAATACACAAATTTTAATATATATATATATATATATATATATATGCGCTCATGGTTGTGAAAGCTTGGTATAAATGCTCTTTTTTCAAAAACAAAAATTAAAGAAATTACTGCATAGCAGCTAAAACTTGAGGAAAAGAACAAACACACTTGAAATGGCTATAGAAATGTTCAAATGCGCCTGGGATGATAATTTTTTTCCTTGGTAAATATTTCTTATCACCACCAAAATGGAAAAATGTTACGTTGCTGGAAAAACTTAAAAATTAATTAACTCTTCCTCATCAGCCATATTCAATGAAAAATCTTTGACAGAAATATATATATATATTTTAGTCATCTACATACAAGCCTGTTTCGCTGTATCACAGCTCATCAGTGTGGCTAGACCGATCCACTTGCTTCTGACTGGGATCAAAACTCAGCCGATTTGCTGTCAGTCAGAGTTGCTACCCGCTAAGCCATAGGCACATGGAATCAGAGAAGGGAAATTTTAACATGTCTTATATAAGCAGTGTATACATACGCCAGTCATCAAAAGAACTCAATTAATTCCTAAAGAGTAATGCATATATCACAGAAGTGGAAACTTTTGAAAATTTTCTTCTCTAAAGAGCTCAAGCATAATGAGAGCATACAACAAAACAGGCTTGTATGTGAATGACTAATTATATATATATATATATATATATATATAGTCATCCACAGACAGATCTGTTTCACTGTATCACAGCTCATCAGTACGGTTAGACTCGGATTGCTTTTTAACCCATGGTTGAAACCCAACCGAATTGGCATCAGTCTGCGATTCTACCTATGGGCTATGGGCGTTCGGTGGAAGAAGGCAAACTTTTTACAAATTACAAACTAATTTACAAATGGAAAATATATATATATATATATATATATATATATATTCCATTTGTAAATTAGTTATTACGCGACCTAGGTTTCTGTCATGAGTGGTGTCTTCAGTCAATTTTCAATAACTGATTTTATCGTTTACCATTTTTTTAAGAACACTCACATGGCAGGGAATTTTTGAACGTGCAATTTTTCAAATTACAAGAAATTAAAACATTTTCATCCATGGTTGTATGAATGTAAGAGGTATTTTTTTTAGTATGATTACACTTAGTCATAATCTCTGTTCTTTCATTCAATAGTTCGTTTTTGTTTGGGAATTGCATAATCTCTAACTTTTCTTCGTGGCACAGTCTACATATTTTGCCACCATTGTAAGACTTGGCTATTTTTACTATGCTCCACATTATGTCTGAGTCTTTTCCATATTTTCATTTTAATTTCCACACCTGGCTAGCCAATTTCGTACAGTTTTTTAGTTTTCTATTTTTGAATGTAGACTTGTGATTGAAGCACCTGGTCTTAAAGGTGTCTTTGGTTGATTCTAAATATATTTTATTTTGGCCATTTAAGTCACGTACTTTTGCCTTGTAAATGATTTCTTTTGTGTTTCAAAGTCCTTGAAGTGGACATTTATTTTTATCCCTGTAGTTGCATTCTTTATTAGTGGTCTTGTTTTGTACAATGCTTTCTAAGTTTCTGGCATTTTGTTTTTTTATAAAACTATCTAAATTACGAGTGCAACTATAACTTAGCTTGATTGTTTCTATTGAAAATTTTGTTTAGTTCTGATCCTTTTGGAAAGTGTCTATCTATCAGTTTGAAAAATATTTGTCCTATTTTCGTCTTTTCCTCTAAATTAAATGGTGGGTTGAACCAGATAATGTTTCGTTTTCTATCATCGGTTTTTGTTGTCTGTTTGGTTGAGAATTATATTCTAAAATGATTTTATGGCCAGATTTTCTCAGTGCATCTTCATAGATATTTTTCTTTTCATCAAATATTGTTTTGTTTGACAAATTATTTGACAGTCTGTATTCTATTTCTTTGTGGATGTGCCTAATTATAGTTTTGGGATGGTTGGATTTTGTATTTATGTACTTTAACTTAGTGTTTGTTTTCATGTATGGCAAAATATATATATATGTCATTCATATACACACCTGTTTCATTGTATCACAGCTCATCAGTGTGGCTAGACACCCACTTACTTCCAGCTGGGATCAAAACTCAACCAATTTGATGCCATTATATATATATATATAAATCCAGGTGAAGAGAACCAGCAGTTTTACAATTCTGAGTTCATAACAATGAGCTAACATTGCTTGATGATGGGGTAAAAATCTCAAAACACAGGATTTTCCACATCTCTAACTGTACTGATTTTAATTAAAATACAAATTTAATTATATATTAACTTACCTATATTTTTTATGCTATACATCTACATGTATAGCATAATAAAAATATGCACATGCTATATATATATATAGATATCGATATATATATATATATTGTGTGTGTGTATATATAGGTAAGAATAAATTTAACCTAGTGCCAACGGACCTACCTAGGTTTCACCTAAAATATTTCCATTTTTTACCCTCCAAGTTTATACTTTGTGGGTTTTTTCAAAAAAGGTGTTGTTTATTATTATAGTTATTACCCTGTTTTTTTTTAGTTTTTGTTTTTTTCTTGTCAATAAAGTGTTTTTCCCCTCTCTAGGTGTGTTGGTATCTTCCATGTTTTAGTCATGTTGCTATGGAGTATCTATAAATTACCGCTTTGCTTCTGCCTTGTTAGCCGACTTGCCCTGACTATCCGTTAGGTGAAACCTAAGTAGGTCCGTTGGCTCCAGGTTAGATTTATTCTTACTTGTTTGTTCTACTGTTGTATTGAGCACTTTAGTGTTAGGGTTCTCGTCTCAGGTTTTTTTCTTTCAAACGAGTATTTTGACGTATGTTCAGGTGCTTAGTTTGTTTCTTTTTTTATTTCCATTTTTTTCCCCTCCGAGTTTATGCTCGGTGGGTTTTTTTGAGGCAGATATAAGGTAATTATTAATATCATTATTAATATTATTTTATATATATATATATATATATATATATATAATAGCATACATATATTTTTTATGCTATACATCTATATGTATAGCATAATAAAAATATATATATATATCAACATACCTATTTTTTATGCTATACATCTATATGTATAGCATAATAAAAATATATATATAAGCATACCTATTTTTTATGCTATACATCTATATGTATAGCATAATAAAAATATACATATATATATATATATATATAATAACATACCTATTTTTATGCTATACATCTATATGTATAGCATAATAAAAATATACACATATATATATATATATATATATAAGCATACCTATTTTTTATGCTATACATCTATATGTATAGCATAATAAAAATATACATATATATATATATATATATAAGCATACCTATTTTTTATGCTATACATCTATATGTATAGCATAATAAAAATATACATATGCTATATATATATATATATATATATATATATATTAATTACTTACTTTTTGGTCACAATTCAGTTAGACCAGTACACAGTTGTATTCAAAAGTGTTCAATACAATTATATTGTTGAACTTTTGAATATTTTCTTCATTTGTAAATGAGTTATTACGTCACCTAGGTTTCTATATGATAGAAGCCTAGGACACATAAAAACTTATTTACAAATGAAGACAATATATATATATATATATATTTATTTCCTCCTTTCTTAATCTCTCTCCTAATCTCCCTATATTACTCCCACTGTCTCCACCTTTCTTAGTACCACTCCCATCTCCTGCTCCTCCTCCTCTTAATATCACTTCCATCATTTTCTTCTTTCTTAATATTTCTCCATTTTGTTGTGTTGTTAAAATTCAGGCTGTTGCTTTTTGCTATTCCAAATTAGAATTGGCACAAACACATTTTCATTTATCAGTGCCAAATTTTATATTTCTGTCCTTTTATTTAATTCCTTCAGGCAACCTAGACTCTTAATCAGACCACCATAAGTAATTGTCCTGCTGAAGAGAATAGGTGGAGTTTTTGTAGTGGGGCCAAAGTGAACTAGTCACACCCAGAAGGGGAAAGTAAATCTAGTGAACGGTTCTTAAGCTGACATTCACAGCAAGTGGAAAAAAATAGTCTTGCATCTTTTTACTGATTTTCTATATAATATTAGCGTCTATGTGCATATTGGAATTGGCATATGATTTCAAATGGCAACCCAATACCTGATCTTCATTCGTCTCTTTCTCACCTCCTAATCTGTATTCTATTCTGTTGTAGAGCAGCTAACACCCCTCTGGTGCTCTTAAGAATTGAATGGTGTGTAGACTGAGGTAGCTATAAAAATAAAGACTAATAGCAGTCAGGGATTTTGAGTGTCATTGATGGTTACTATCGGATTGTGCTCTCTGCAACTCTAACAATTTAACCTCTCCTCTCTTCTACTATTTGTTGTTCTGTCTACTGGTGTTTGTTTTATTTGTATTAATATCACTTCGCACAGATATTGTGCTGTAGATACTCAGCACACATCTTTTGGGTATTGTTCTGCCACCTCAGCGATACAACACATTCACCCAGTGTCATCAGTTAGATAGCCCACTGCATTCTCTTTTTTTCATTTGGTATGTCCTAGGAGTATTAGATTCTCCTGTCTCCTCACATTACTCATTTTCTTTTTCTATATGCCATGTCACTTCAGGACATGGGTGATCATGGCTTTCCATGACATTATTGTTTTTAGCAACGTTTGTCTCTTTCCCTCTTCTTGTTCCACAATCCATTCATCAGTTTTTTTTGTTTCATAATCATTTCACCCCAAGCAAGGCAGGGTTGCCACTGATGTGGAGGGGGTTACATTGAGAGAAAAAACAGGAAACAGGATGCTGAGGAAAGGGAAAAAAATGGACAGGATTTGGGTGGGGGTGGGGAATTTAGGGAGGTAGATGATAACAACTGACGTTGCACTTGAACTTTTGAGGATTGTAGCTATCATGGAAGCAAGTGAAAAGGAATTCCACAGATGGGAAGTGTGAGAAAAGAAACTGTTAAAGTAGAAGTGAGAGTTATATTTGACTATTTTGGTAGTAAAAGGATAGGACTTTGATGCCACTCTAGTAGAACAAGTAAATTCATGTAGTTGGGACACAAGGGAGAGAAGCTTGTCAGAGCAGAAGTCATAAAAATATTTGTAGAAAAGACAGAGGGAAGCTACATCATGTCGGTGAGAAAGTGACCGAAGTCGAGATGCCAAGTCAGGATTGATAACTTTGCAGATCTTCCTTTAGATTTTATCAAGAAGCCTACTGCCTTCTGTCCCTTTTTTCCCTTGATATGTCCTGTGAGTGTTAAATTCTCCAAGCTGTCCTTCCTCATTATGTGTCTATTAAATTTCATCTGTCTCTTCTTAGCATAAGCATCCTTTTTGTTGCAAAGAAGATTTAAGGAGGATTTTTTTTTTTATATATATAATCATATCGCCCCCAAGCAAGGCATTTTACTGCCACTGGTGTGCAGAGGGTTACATTGGAGGAAAGTTATGAGAAGGAGTGATAGGTTCTTGGGGATGTCAAAAGTGGGTAAGAGAAAGATGAGAATACTGATGAGAGTGGAGTGGACGGAGAAATGAGCATGAGAGAAAGGATACAGGTTAGTGAGATAGGAGATGACTATTGGCTTTACATTTAAATTCTTGGAGACTGTAGCTGTCAGGGAATATATATTTTATAATCATATCGCCCTAAGCAAGGCATTTTACTGCCACTGTTGTGCAGGGGGTTACATAGGAGGAACGTTGTGAGAAAGAGTGACAGGTTATAGGGGTGTGTAAGGGAAGTAGGTAACATATAGATAAGAATATTGATGAGAAAGGAGTATGAGAGAGAGGATGCAGGTTAGTGAGATAGATGACTATTGGCTTTACATTGAATTCTTGGAGATTGTAGCTGTCAGAGAAGCAAGTAACTGGAAGGGAATTCCACAGGCGGGAAAGTGCGAGAGAAGAAGCTGACTGAGTAGGATTTGCGTTTACATTTTGTTGGTTTCACAGTAAAAGGGTGGGACTTAGTTGCTAATCTTGTTGCTCGAGTAAATTCATATATAGGGGACACCAGGAGCAGAAGCCATGAAAGTATTTGTAGAAAAAACACAGAGAAGCCACATTGCTGCACTGGTGAGAAAGTGACTATCTGAGCTGCTAAGTCGGGATTGATCACATGACAGATTCTCCATTGGATTTTGTCCTTATAAGAACATTTTGCAATGATCAAAAAAGTAATAATTAGCGTCAAGTCAGGTGAGGCAGAACAGTTTTGCCAAATTTTTTTTTATTTCATATATTCTTGCTATATGGTAACTTGCATTGTCATTGAGAAGAACCACATTTGTTCTATTGACAAGTGCAGGGCACTTTTTGACCAGGAAACTTTTATGGACATATTGCAGCTGCGGGATGTATAAATGTGTATTTAATTTTAAGACCTATAAATAATATCCGGACAATCCCATGTAACACACATAACCTTACTTGCTCAGCTTTTGAAGGTGGTTATAGAGATTTATCCATGTCAATGCATTTTATGTGGAACATTGTTGTATGCAACCCACTTTTCATCACCTGTTATGATATATTTAAGGAAAAGTTAGTTATGATGATATATTTGTCATTATATTTGGTTCCAAAAAGCAGAAATTGCATATGAACTCAGCAGTTCGATCTTCTAGCCCACAAGAAGTGATACAAAGACGGACATTGATTATTAAAACAATAAAGATTAAGATATCACTACATTCATGAATACATAGATATAGTGTTCTATCTCTACCTTGATATCGAGCACTTTATGATAAAAATCTGCTTACCAAAGTATCTTGTATCAGTAAAACTACTGAAAAAATCCAACAATCTTGTTTCTAAACATTATCACAACTCAACAAATATATATATGTGTGTGTGTGTGCGTGAATTTTACAAGACATCTTTTGAAAATTTAATAAATATTTATCCCTTTAAATTCTAAATAGTATTTTGAGATATCAAAAACAAATGCTAATTGATTCTGCTCCAACCCATGGCTTGCCTATCTGTGTATTATTGTTAATTGTACCTTAGTACAATAAATCTGTATTTCTTATTCCTGGTGTGGAGTTCCATTCTTCAACTGATCATTTTATACTGTATTTCTTTTCGGGATATATCATATTGTTAAGATTGTGTCCACCAATGACAAATCCTGGCAGAACTTCTAGCCCTTTCAAAATTGTTTCACTGTACAGGTTGAATAGATCTGGTGAGAAGATACAACCTTGTCTTTCTATCTTTGTGTATCTTGTGAATTCATTTCCTGTTCATATGCAAGTGGTTTGCTGTTAGTATAGGTTCTTGATTATTCTAATGTTATTCCCAAATATCTTCTTCTTCTACTATGTGCTCTGTCTTTTCAGGACGTAGGCGATCATGGATTTCCACATCTCCCTATCCCTGGTGGCTCTTAGCACGTCTTCTCCTGTTACACTATGCAACCCTCGTTCCATCATCCACCTGATTAGGTCCTTCAAATATGTTATTCACTGCTTTCCCCTGTCTCTTTTTCCCTGTATTTGGCTTGTTAGTATTAGGTTCTCCAAGCTCTCCTTCCTCATTGCATGTCCCAGGAACTTCAGTTGTCTCTTCCTGATGCTCAGTATTAATTTCCTTTTTGTTGCCATCATTTCTAAGACCTCATTATTGCTCACATGCTCGATCCATGATATTCACAGCATCCTTCTGTAAAACCACATTTCAGTTGCTTCAAGTTTTTCCTTCATCTTTGATGATATTGTCCAGCATTCACTGCCATATTGAAGAACTGATAACACATAGCAATCCAATACTCTCTTCTTTGTTTCTAACAAAATTGTCCTGTTTCTCAATACTTTACTCAACTTCTGGAATGCTTCTTTTGCCATGCCAATTCGCCTTCGGATCTCTGTGTTGCACTTTCCGTCTTTTGTTATAACACTTCCCAGGTATTTAAATTTTTGTACCTCCTTGATTCTAGTATCCCTGACCTGTATTTGGCATATTGGGCTGCCCTTTTTACTGACGACCATGCATTCGGTTTTCTTGCATTTTATTTGTAGTCCTTTCTTATCACTCTCTTCAGCTACCTTCTGTAGGAGGTCTTGTACTTTCTTTTCTGTGTCTGCTATCAGCACTGTATCATCTGTGTACCTTAGGTTGTTTAAATTGTGGCCTCCGATGACAAATCCTGGCATAACTTCTAGGGTCCTCAAAATATTCTCACTGGACAAGTTGAACAGATCTGGTGAAAAGACACATCCTTGTCTTACGCCCCTTTCTATCTTTGTATATCTGCTGAATTCGTTACCTGTCCGTATACAAGCGGTTTGCTGCTAGTAAAGATTCTTGATTACTCTTAAGTCTTTCCCAAATATGTCAAGGCTGCCGAGCATCTCCATCAATTCTTTGTGGCGTATTTTGTCAAACGCCTTTGCATAATCAATAAAACATAGGTACAAGTCCTTCTTTATTTGTATTGCCCTTTCGGAGAGCATTCTAATCATAAATATGGTGTTCCTTGCTCCAGTGTCTTTGATGAAACCAGTTTGATTCTGCTTCTCACTCTATTCATCAGGATTCGTTTGACCAGTTTTGTTATATGGCTCATTAAACTGATGGTTCTGTGGAATTCGCACTTGTTTGCTCCTGGCTTCTGAGGTAGTGCTATGAAGATAGACTTGCTGAGGTCATCTGGTATTACACCATTATTATAAATTTAATTTATTATTTCTGTAATTTTCTCTATACCAAATTCTTCCGGGGCTATCAGCAGCTCTATGACTAAGCTGTCTGGTCCAGCTGCTTTGTTTCTATTCAGTTTGAAATGGAATCTGCAATAGCCAGGCTTTAATATTTCTGGTCCATCCTCATCTTTGTGTATTATCGGTTGCTCTCTCTTGTCATGGAAAAGATCTTTTATATATTCTTCCCAATGTTAGAGTATTTTTTCTTTCTCCAAAATGATCGTTCCATCCTTGGATTTTATACATCCTGTTGAAGAGCAGGTTTTTTGTCCTGTCAGTTCTTTTATTTCTTTATACATGTTTGCTTTATTTTTCCTGCTCAATCTTTCTACTTCTGCACATTTGTCATTGAGCCATTCCTCTTTAGCCTGTCTGCATTTTCTTCTTATTTCCCTTGTGTTGTTCCCTGTATTCCATTCCATGTTTTGATATCATTTTCTGCCAAAATATCCAGCTATCCTAAATCTAGCTAATCAGATTCACAACCATTTACTCATTCAGGGCAAGAACTTATACATCACCATTCAGTCCACCATGTAATACATATTCACAGAATATTAATTTCCTGTCCATGTGCAAGTGGTTTTGCTACCAGGATAGGTTCATGATTATTCTGTCTTTCCCAAATATCTATCTATCTATCCTAAATCTAGCTAATCAGATTCACAACCCTTTTATTCATTACAATCTGCTTACGGCCATATCACATTGAATACACCAGTTCCTGCTCGATCACCGAAGTTAAGCAACGTTGAACCTGGTCAGTACTTAGATGGGTGACCACTTGGGAATACCAGGTGCTGTAAGCCTTTAGTGACGGATGTGTGTGCTTACAGCCATATCACGTTGAATACACCGGTTCTCGTTAGATCACCGAAGTTAAGCAACGTTGAACCTGGTCAGTACATAGATGGGTGACCGCTTGGGAATACCAGGTGCTGTAAGCGTTTAGTGACAGATGTGCAGTGGATATCGGCTCGGAAAGAGAAATCGATGAGCCAAGTTCGAATTCCAGTTGAATACCCTGCATTCACTTAAGCACTGGTACCCTTGGGAAAGGTATTAATCCATCACTTTCCTCCAGTTATGGGTTAAATAATAGGGTAGGACTTGGGAACCCTGCCCTTAAAAACAAATTTCAATGAATCTTGATACTCGAAAAGAAAAAAGTATTACAAGACACAAAAGTTATATAAAAACAACAATAAATTGTTGAAAGGAAAAAGGTATTACCAGCAATAAATAAATAAAATTTAGTTAGCAATAAATGACCCACTAAGGTTGATATGTCATAAAGCAAGCAACCAACCAATCATTACAATCTACTCATTCACTATAAGAACTTATCGATCACCATTCAGTCCACTACATATCACAATACAACATATTCACAGGGATTCTAAAAAAAACAACCATGTTGTAAAAATTTCATGCTAAAACAAATTTTTTTTTTAAATTTTTAAGCAGTTTTTTATAAAAATATTTACAAAATTTAATTACATGAAATTGAGGGGATGAATCCACAAAGAAAATAAAAAACACTTCCCCCACCCAATTTATATGCAGCAGCACACAAATGCATGCTGCGATTTCTTCCTTGCCAATAAACTAGGTCAGTTCTCTGTTTCATATGACTCCATCAAGCTCTGTCTTGTATTTTTTTCCATGTTCTTTTTTGGTTTTTGCTTTTGATTAATGCAAACTTCATTTGATTATGTTTGTTAAGCAGTTCCGGGATTTATTTTACATTTAACAATGGCCAATTACTCTCAACTAAATTCAAGTTCATTTTCATGTCCACTTATTTTTTTGACGCTTTTCTGTATAGAACTTTAGCTTTAATTACAGGAAATTAAGGGCATGAACACTTAAACAAAATAAAATTTAACAAAATCAAGATTAGGAATGACAATAAAACACTTTCCCCTTCCTAATTAATAAGTAGACACTAACAAATTCATACTGGAATTTCTTCCTAGCCAATAAAGTAGACTGGTTCTCAGTTTTATAAAATTCCATCTGAGTCTGTCTTGTTTTGATGTCATAATACTGTTCACTTATCTGAATTTAATCTTGTGTGTCAACCCAATTCTTAGTTTGTGAACATTTTGCCTTGGGCAGTTGGGCAGTTCCCGGATTTATTTTACATTTAACAATGTCCAATTACTATCAACTAAATTTAAGTTCATTTTCATGTCCACTTATTTTTTTGACGCTTTTCTGTATAGAACTTTAGCTTTAATTACAGGAAATTAAGGAGATGAACACATAAACAAAAATAAAATTTAACAAAATTGAAATTAGGAATGACAATAAAACACTTTCCCCTTCCTAATTAATAAGTAGAAGCTAACAAATGCATACTGGAATAGACTGGTTCTCAGTTTTATATAAAATTCCGTCTGAGTCTGTTTTGTTTTGAAGTCATAATACTGTTCACTTATCTGAATTTAATCTTGTGTGTCAACCCCAATTCTTAGTTTGTGAACGTTTTGTTTTATGCATTGTCTGATTACTGTTCTTGCTTTAGATTAATTTTTGTCTTGTTCTTTTCTTTTTCTTGTTGTTTATTGCGAACTTTTCAATTCTGTTTGTTGGGCAGTTCCAGGATTTATTTTACATTTAACAATGGCTAATTACTCTCAGCTAAGTTTGTTTTTATGTCCGCTTATTTTTTTAATGCTTCATGGTATAGACCTTCAGCTTTACATGAAATTGAGATGATGAACACACAAACGAAAATAAAATATAACAAAATCCAGATTATGAATGACAATAAAACACTTTCCCCTCCCTGATTTATAGGCAGTAGCACACAAATGCATGCTGGGATTTCTTCCTAGCCAATAAAATAGGCTGGTTCTCAGTTTATAAAACTTTATTTGAGTCTGTCTTATTTTGAAGTCATGATACTATGTTTAATTATCGCAATTTGATCTTGTGTGTCAACCCCAGTTCTTAGTTTGCAGATTTTTTGCCTTATGCTTTGCCTTATGCTTTGCCTTATGACCGTTAATTTGCCTTGCAAATGTTGTTTGCTTGCTCTTTTCTTTTTCTTGTTGTTTATTGCAAACTTTGTCAATTATTTTTGTTGGGCGGTTCTGACATTTGTTTGTATTTAACTATGGCCCCTCAACAGTAAGCAATACCTGATAAAAGAATTTCAAAGCAGAATTAATTTTGTGATAATTCAGATAAACATTTTCATATCATAGCTGCATCTATTGACACAGATGATAAAAAAAAAATCATATAGATATTTATCGACAAATCTGAGCCGAGAAACAACAGTTAAAAATTGATTCCACTAACAGAGTTGTTGACAGTGCCATTAACTGATTTGATAAATGCTCAGAAAGAAAAAATGTAATCCTCAATAAAAGAAAGGAATGGTAAAATAATTGTTCTGGTTATTTATTCCTTTTCCTGTAAAGGCAACTTTGACACAAGGTCAGAGTTAATGTTGGGATCTCTCCCACATCCACCTTTGAGCAAATTAATTGAAACTGCTTTAGTTTCCTTTCTTTCACCATACAGTCAGTTTTAGATTCTACTGGAGTGACAGGGTGTAATCGATATTTTTTTTTACCTCAGATTAGGTGATTTTCAGTGATGTTTAGTCATATAAATCTCTTTTCAGCGTGTAATATAAAATTTATTTGGCCTTGAAATATATTGCTTCATCTGTGATTGCATCAGATTTTTATCATACTCAAATACTATTGTCTCAGCTGTTGATTAGTTGTCCTAGAGCCATTGTCTGCGATGGACATTATTCCAAGGAATATACAAAAATTGTAATGCTACATGAACACACTGGCAAGTCTTACAGAGAGATGGCAGATATTGTTAGTGTCAGCCTTTCAACTGTCAGTCGTGTCAATCTGAAGAATCAAACTCTATCCAAAACAAAGGAAAAATGTAGTTGAAAGAGAAAACACCGCCAAGTGATGATGCAAAAGGGAAAGTGTGAGATGTCCTAGGAAGACTTTATTCATTTTGATCCAATTAATTTACATAAGGGTGTAACTAGAAAAGAGAAAATAATGTGTTCATTTTACTCTCTATCAATGCTAAAACATTGAAAGAAAACTCATCAATATTAGAAATAACATTTAACAAACTTGAAGTTAAAAAAAAAAAAACTTAATAAAAGGATTTTTTAATGAATGCCAAATATTTTCTCTTTAAAAGAAAATAGTTAATCCCACAATTATATACACTAAATCATCATAATAGCAGTGTCACCATTTTAAAAAAGAAAGTTAAGTGACAAAACAACAAATGGAGACCAGACGGAGTTGAGATAGTACAAAAGTTTTTATTTCTCATGATCTTCAATCATATCAGTCGTGGGAGACTGAGAGTTTGTTCAGGGTATAACACACTGGCAAGCCTTACAGAGAGATGGCAGATATTGTTCGTGTCAGCCTTTCAACTGTCAGTTGTGTCATCAAGGGGCAAAGAAACAAACTGGATCCATCAGTCCAAAATATAAAGGAAGATGTAGTCAGAAGAGAAAAACAATGCCAAAAAACAATATTTAAATGATCAAGGAAAGTGTGAAAAATGCTAGGAAGACATTATTAATTCTGTTTCAATTAATTTGCATAAGAGTGTATGTACATATGATAGATACAAAGTTATATGGTCCTTTCAGTCTTGCTAAATATTTTTTCAGCATAAAACTGTATAAAAATTCAACAACCTTAAGAAAAAGAAAAAATATGAATTAAAATACATACCTGATTTCCCATATGCTAAGACACTACAAGCAGTAAAATGCACCCTATCATTAGCTGGGTACTTTTTGGGAGAAAAAAATATTTTGTATCTAATCAAGATCCAGAATTTACTTTTCACACTGACTTGTGAAATTTGCCATGGTTTGGGTTTTTCCCAAAATCTTTTGAATCCACTTTTGTGGGTGTGCAATTTTACTTTGTATGTTTTATTTAGGTTTTTCCAAAATGCTTTTAATTCTTAATTTCTTATGGCCACAGTATAATAAGCTATTAAATCCCCAAATATTTTTCCCCAAAAAAGGACCCAGTTAATTATAGCGTACATTTTACTGTTTGTAGTGTTTTAACATATGAGAAATCTGGTATGTATTTTAATTCATGAAAAATATGTATTGTATTCTTACTTTATTCCACACAATTCTACATATTCCAGCCCACCAACAACCAACCTTCTGATAAGTAAGCTGTAGGGAGTTTGATTAAGTCTGACACAAGGCCGAATTAACTAGCTCCCAATAGCTCCAATACTAACAAGTCTTAGTCACCAATTCAGCAATGTCATTTTTCTTTGTCACAACAAAGGACCTATTATTAAGTATATCTTGATTAATATTGATTAGTAGTTACACTTTTCAGACTGTTCTCATCTTTATTGTCATATTTAAAATGTTTCAGCCATTATATGTAGAGCTGTGGCGTCAGAACACAAAACCTTTAACTCCTACCCCTCTATTTTTGGTACCTCCAATTCTGACTCCTCTTTATGTATGCCATAATCACTGAGTTACATATCTCATAAAGCCTATAAGGATTGTCGTCCTGAAGATTCAAATAAGTACACAATGGATATGTTTATCGAAATTATCAGTCTTTGCTTCAAGTTGAAACACTAGCATTACACAAAGAGGTTTGGGTATTGAGTGTAATGGTCATAAAGATAAGATTTATTACAATTTATAATAAATATACAACCATGATTTTTTTATTATCTATTTATAAGGGAATGTGCACTGTATCACTTTACAGAGTTTATAACACAGACTAAACTAGAGTCATAAAGTCATAATAGATTGTTCTAGTTCAACATGTCATGCCCTTTCTGGATGTCTCAGTTTCAGTTATTTCTCTTTAGTAACTCAACTCTCCAAGTTTTTTTATTACACTATTTACATTGTTTGGACTGTAGTCCTCATCTTTATTGTCATATTCACTCCTTCAACATCTGTCTATATTTCTGAGATGAGGTATTGTAACTATTTACACTATTTACATTGTTTGGACTGTTGTCCTCATCTTTATTGTCATATTCACTCCTTCAACATCTGTCTATATTTCTGAGATGAGGTATTGTAACTATTTACATTGTTCTGACTGTAGTCCTTATCTTTATTGTCAGATTCATATTTTGGCTGTTGTGTACTCCAGCCTTCTTCAGGTGATGTATGTTGGCAAATTGAACTAAATTCTTTATTTAGTCCACTGGCTCAGTGAATCAATATTTTTGTTCACCTCTGTTGTGGCCAGGTACTGAAATCACAACTCTTTGGGTCTAGTCACTTTTAGATTACTTTAGCCAACACTTTTATCTACTGGCTCAGTGAATAAAAGCATTGGTTGAAGTAATCCATTGACTTGATCCAAAGAGTTGTGAGTTCAATACCTGGCCACAGCAGAAGTGAACAAAAAAAACTTGGAGAGTTGAGTTACTAAAGAGAAATAACTGAAACTGAGACATCCAGAAAGGGCATGACATGTTGAACTAGAACAATCTATTATGACTTTATGACTCTAGTTTAGTCTGTGTTATAAACTCTGTAAAGTGATACAGTGCACATTCCCTAAAAATAGATAATATAAAGTATAAATTGAACTCGAATCAAAGTTGGTATAGCTGTACCGGCTCCGACACCAACTCCATAGTTCTGGTTGTATACTTAAAGCCTTCTTCAGGTGATATACATTGAAATTTTAAACTGAACTCCTTATTTTGTCCACGAGTGTAGATTGTTCTAGTTCAACATGTCATACCCTTTATGGATGTCTCAGTTTCAGTTATTTCTCTTTAGTAACTCAACTCTCCAAGTTTTTTTATTCACTTCTGCTGTGGCCAGGTATTGAACTTACAACTCTTTGGGTCAAGTCAATGGATTACTTCAACCAATGCTTTTATTCACTGATCCAGTAGATAAAAGTGTTGGCTGAAGTAATCTAAAAGTGACTAGACCCAAAGAGTTGTGATTTCAGTACCTGGCCACAGCAGAGGTGAACAAAAATATTGATTCACTGAGCCAGTGGACTAAATAAAGAATTTAGTTCAATTTGCCAACATACATCACCTAAAGAAGGCTGGAGTACACAACAGCCAAAATATGAATCTGACAATAAAGATAAGGACTACAGTCAGAACAATGTAAATAATTACAATACCTCATCTCAGAAATATAGACAGATGTTGAAGGAGTGAATATGACAATAAAGATGAGGACAACAGTCCAAACAATGTAAATAGTGTAAATAGTTACAATACCTCATCTCAGAAATATAGACAGATGTTGAAGGAGTGAATATGACAATAAAGATGAGGACAACAGTCCAAACAATGTAAATAGTTACAATACCTCATCTCATAAATATAGACAGATGTTGAAGGAGTGAATATGACAATAAAGATGAGGACAACAGTCTAAATGTAAATAGTGTAAATAATTACAATACCTCATCTCAGAAATATAGACAGATGTTGAAGGAGTGAATATGACAATAAAGATGAGGAGAACAGTCCAAACAATGTAAATAGTGTAAATAGTTACAATACCTCATCTCATAAATATAGACAGATGTTGAAGGAGTGAATATGACAATAAAGATGAGGACAACAGCCCAAACAATGTAAATAGTAAAATAGCCATACACTCTCATCTCATAAATAAGTAGACAGATGTTGAAGGAGTGAATATGACAATAAAGATGAGGACAACAGTCCAAACAATGTAAATAGTGTAAATAGTTACAATACCTCATCTCATAAATATAGACAGATGTTGAAGGAGGAATATGACAATAAAGATGAGGACAACAGTCCAAACAATGTAAATATTACAATACCTCATCTCAGAAATATAGACAGATGTTGAAGATGAATATGACAATAAAGATAAGGACTACACATGAACAATGCAAATAGTTACAAATACCCTGTCCTTACAACATAGAGAGAGTGTTTGGAAGGAGTGAATATGACAATAAAGATGAGGACAACAGTCCAAACACAAATAGATACATGCATCAGCCTCAGAAATATAGACAGATGTTGAAGGAGTGAATATGACAATAAAGATAAGGACTATACCAACAATGTAAATAGTTAAAATACCTCATCTCATAAATATAGACAGATGTTGAAGGAGTGAATATGACAATAAAGATGAGACAACAGTCCAAACAATGTAAATAGTGTAAATAGTTACAATACCTCTATCTCAGAAATATAGACAGATGTTGAAGGAGTGAATATGGTAATAAAGATGAGTGACAACAGTCCAAACAATGTGCAAATAGTTACAATACCTCATCTCAGGAAATATAAGGAAAGAAGGAGAACAGACAATAAAGATAAGGACTACAGTCAGAACAATGTAAACAGTTGCATACATCATTCCATAAATATAGACAGATGTTGAAGGAGTGAATATGGCAATAAAGATGAGGACAACAGTCCAAACAATGTAAATAGTTACAATACCTCATCTCATAAATATAGACAGATGTTGAAGGAGGAATATGACAATAAAGATGAGGACAACAGTCCAAACAATGTAAATAGTTACAATACCTCATCTCATAAATATAGACAGATGTTGAAGGAGTGAATATGGCAATAAAGATGAGGAAGCTAAACAGTCCAAACAATGTAAGAAGTCAGTAATACCTCATCTCATAAATATAGACATAATAGATGAATACATAATAAAGATGAGGACAACAGTCCAAACAATGTAAATAGTTACAATACCTCATCTCATAAATATAGATAGATGTTGAAGGAGTGAATATGGCAATAAAGATGAGGACAACAGTCCAAACAATGTAAATAGTTACAGCACTTATCCATAAATATAGACAGATGTTGAAGGAGTGAATATGACAATAAAGATGAGGACAACAGTCCAAACAATGTAAATAGTTACAATACCTCATCTCATAAATATAGACAGATGTTGAAGGAGTGAATATGGCAATAAAGATGAGGACAACAGTCCAAACAATGTAAATAGTTACAATACCTCATCTCATAAATATAGACAGATGTTGAAGGAGTGAATATGACAAAGACAGAGGACAACAGTCCAAACAAAGCCGTGGGGAAAGAAGCTACAATACCTCATCTCATAAATATAGACAGATGTTGAAGGAGTGAATATGGCAATAAAGATGAGGACAACAGTCCAAACAACAAATAGTTACAATACCTCATCTCAGAAATATAGACAGATGTTGAAGGAGTGAATATGACAATAAAGATAAGGACTACAGTCAGAACAATGTAAATAGTTACAATACCTCATCTCATAAATATAGACAGATGTTGAAGGAGTGAATATGGCAATAAAGATGAGGACAACAGTTCAAACAATGTAAATAGTTACAATACCTCATCTCAGAAATATAGACAGATGTTGGAAGGGAAAGAATATAAAGTCAAAGATGAGGACAACAGTTCAACAGAACAAATAGTTACAATACCTCATCTCAGAAATATAGACAGATGTTGAAGAGTGAATATGACAATAAAGATAAGTGACTACAGTCAGAACAATGTAAATAGTTACAATACCTCATCTCATAAATAGGACAGATGTTGAAGGAGTGAATATGGCAATAAAGATGAGGACAACAGTTCAAACAATGTAATGCTATAATACCATCTCATAAATATAGACAGATGTTGAAGGAGTGAATATGACAATAAAGATGAGGACAACAGTCCAAACAATGTAAATAGTGTAAATAGTTACAATACCTCATCTCATAAACATTATAGACAGATGCTAAAGGAGTGAATATGACAATAACAGATGTGAGGACAACAGTCCAAACAATGTAAATAGTGTAAATAGTTACAATACCTCATCTCATAAATATAGACAGATGTTGTGCAGTGAATATGACAATAAAGAGATGAGGACAACAGTCCAAACAATGTAAATAGTGTAAATAGTTACAATACCTCATCTCATAAATATAGACAGATGTTGAAGGAGTGAATATGACAATAAAGATGAGGACAACAGTCCAAACAATGTAAATAGTGTAAATAGTTACAATACCTTACCTCATAAATATAGACAGATGGCATGGGGAGTGAATATGGCAATAAAGATGAGGACAACAGTTCAAACAATGTAAATAGTTACAATACCTCATCTCAGAAATATAGACAGATGTTGAAGGAGAATATGACAATAAAGACAATAGACCACAGCTGAACAATGTAAATAGTTACAATACCTCATCTCATAAATATAGACAGATGTTGAAGGAGTGAATATGGCAATAAAGATGAGGACAACAGTTCAAACAATGTAAATAGTTACAATACCTCATCTCATAAATATAGACAGATGTTGAAGGAGTGAATATGGCAATAAAGATGAGGACAACAGTTCAAACAATGTAAATAGTTACAATACCTCATCTCATAAATATAGACAGATGTTGAAGGAGTGAATACAGACACAGAGAGGACAACAGTCCAAACAATGTAAATAGTGTAAATAGTTACAATACCTCATCTCATAAATATAGACAGATGTTGAAGGAAAGAAAGACAGTAAAGATGAGGACAACAGTCCAAACAATGTAAATAGTGTAAATAGTTACAATACCTCATCTCAGAAGATAGACAGATGTTGAAGGAGAATATGACAATAAAGAGATATACCTACAGTCCAACAATGTAAATAGTTACAATACCTCACTCATAAATATAGACAGATGTTGAAGGAAAGAATAGACAACAAAGATATGACTACAGTCAGAACAATGTAAATAGTTACAATACCTCATCTCATAAATATAGACACAGATGTTGAAGGAGTGAATATGGCAATAAAGATGAGGACAACAGTTCAAACAATGTAAGAAGCTACAATACTTATCCAGAAATATAGCAGACAGATACAAGGGAGTGAATATGGCAATAAAGATGAGGACAACAGTCCAAACAATGTAAATAGTGTAAATAGTTACAATACCTCATCTCATAAATATAGACAGATGTTGAAGGAGGAATATGACAATAAAGATGAGGACAACAGTCCAAACAATGTAAATAGTGGTAATAGTTACAATACCTCATCTCATAAATATAGACAGATGTTGAAGGGAGTGAATATGACAACAAAGATGAGGACAACAGTCCAAACAATGTAAATAGTTACAATACCTCATCTCATAAATATAGACAGATGTTGAAGGAGTGAATATGACAATAAAGATGAGGACAACAGTCCAAACAATGTAAATAGTTACAATACCTCATCTCTTACAAATATAGACAGATGTTGAAGGAGTGAATATGACAATAAAGATATACAACAGTCCAAACAATGTGTGTGTAAATAGTTACAACACCATCTCATAAATATAGACAGATGTTGAAGAGTGTGGACACAAGTGTACAATAAAGATGAGGACAACAGTTCAAACAATGTAAATAGCTATACATCTTCATCTCAAATATAGACAGATGTGTTAAGGAGTGAATATGACAATAAGATGAGGACAACAGTCCAAACAATGTAAATAGTGTAAATAGTTACAATACCTCATCCTCTATAAATATAGACAGATGTTGAAGGAGGAATATGACAATAAAGATGAGGACAACAGTCCAAACAATGTAAATAGTTACAATACCTCATCTGTTAAGTAAATATAGACAGATGTTGAAGGAGGAATATGGAGAACAAATATTGAGGACAATGGTCCAAACAATGTAAATAGTGTAAATAGTTGCTAACACTCATCTCATAAATATAGACAGATGTTGAAGGAGGAAGGTGGCAGACAAAAGATGAGGACAAACAGTCCAAACAATGTAAATAGTGTAAATAGTTACAATACCATCTCAGAAATATAGATGGGATGTTGAAGGAGGAATATGGCAATAAAGATGAGGACAAATAGTCCAAACAATGTAAATAGTAAATAGTTACAATACCTCATCTCATAAATATAGACAGATGTTGAAGGAGTGAATGCTTATAAAGATGAGGACAACAGTCCAAACAATGTAAATAGTGTAAATAGTTACAACACTCTCATCTCATAAATATAGACAGATGTTGAAGGAGTGAATATGACAATAAAGATGAGGACAACAGTCCAAACAATGTAAATAGTGTAAATAGTTACAATACCTCATCTCAGTAACATAGATGATGTTGAAGGAGTGAATAATATGACAATAAAGATGAGGACAACAGTCCAAACAATGTAAATAGTGTAAATAGTTACAATAATTTTTCATCTCATAAATATATAGACATAAATATGAATATGGCAATAAAGATGAGGACAACAGTTCAAACAATGGGGAAGGCTAGGTTACAATACTCATCCAGAAATATAGACAGATGTTGAAGGAGTGAATATGACAATAAAGATGAGGACAACAGTCCAAACAATGTAAATAGTGCAAGAAGACAAATACCATCTCATATAACATAGACAGATGCTAGAAGGGGAGGACAACAGTAACAAAGATGAGGACAACAGTTCAAACAATGTAAATAGTTACAATACCTCATCTCAGAAATATAGACAGATGTTGAAGGAGTGAATATGCATATTGAAGATGAGGACAACAGTCCAAACAATGTAACAGTAAAAAGTTACAATACCTCATCTCAGAAATATAGACAGATGTTGAAGGATAAGAGACATGAAGATGAGGAGAACAGTCCAAACAATGTAAATAGTGTAAATAGTTACAATACCTCATCTCATAAATATAGACAGATGTTGAAGGAGTGAATATGACAATAAAGATGAGGACAACAGTCCAAACAATGTAAATAGTGTAAATAGTTACAATACCTCATCTCATAAATATAGACAGATGTTGAAGGAGTGAATATGGCAATAAAGATGAGGACAACAGTCCAAACAATGTAAATAGTGTAAATAGTTACAATACCTCATCTCATAAATATAGACAGATGTTGAAGCAGTGAATATGACAATAAAGATGGGAACCAAAGCAGTCCAAAAACAATGTAAATAGTGTAAATAGTTACAGCCTATACATCTCAGAAATATAGACAGATGTTGAAGGAGTGAATATGACAATAAAGATGGGGACAACAGTCCAAACAATGTAAATAGTTACAATACCTCATCTCAGAAATATAGACAGATGTTGAAGGAGTGAATATGACAATAAAGATAAGGACTACAGTCAGAACAATGTAAATAGTTACAATACCTCATGTACTTAAATATAGACAGATGTTGAAGGGTGAATATGACAATAAAGATGAGGACAACAGTCCAAACAATGCAAATATTGTAAATAGTTACAATACCTCATCTCATAAATATAGACAGATGTTGAAGGAGTGAATATGACAATAAAGATGAGGACAACAGTCCAAACAATGTAAATAGTGTAAATAGTTACAATACCTCATCTCATAAATATAGACAGATGTTGAAGGAGTGAATATGACAATAAAGATGAGGAGAACAGTCCAAACAATGTAAATAGTGTAAATAGTTACAATACCTCATCTCATAAATATAGACAGATGTTGAAGGAGTGAATATGACATAGTAAAGATGAGGACAACAGTCCAAACAATGTAAATAGTGTAAATAGTTACAATACCTCATCTCATAAATATAGACAGATGTTGAAGGAGTGAATATGACAATAAAGATGAGGACAACAGTCCAAACAATGTAAATAGTTACAATGTACCTCATCTCACAAATATAGACAGATGTTGAAGGAGTGAATATGACAATAAAGATGAGGACAACAGTCCAAACAATGTAAATAGTGTAAGTAGTTACAATACCTCATCTCTTAAATATAGACAGATGTTGAAGGAGTGAATATGACAATAAAGATGAGGACAACAGTCCAAACAATGTAAATAGTTACAATACCTCATCTCATAAATATAGACAGATGTTGAAGGAGTGAATATGACAATAAAGATAAGGACTACAGTCAGAACAATGTAAATACGATTCTGTACCTCATCTCATAAATATAGACAGATGTTGAAGGAGTGAATATGACAATAAAGATGAGGACAACAGTCCAAACAATGTAAATAGTTACAATACCTCATCTCATAAATATAGACAGATGTTGAAGGAGTGAATATGACAATAAAGATAAGGACTACAGTCAGAACAATGTAAATAGTTACAATACCTATCATAAATATAGACAGATGTTGAAGGAGTGAATATGACAATAAGATGAGGACAACAGTCCAAACAATGTAAATAGTGTAAATAGTTACAATACCTCACATCTCATAAATATAGACAGATGTTGAAGGAGTGAATATGACAATATAAAAGATAGGGACAACCAGTCCAAACAATGTAAATAGTGTAAATAGTTACAATACCTCATCTCATAAATATAGACAGATGTTGAAGGAGTGAATATGACAATAAAGATGAGGAGAACAGTCCAAACAATGTAAATAGTGTAAATAGTTACAATACCTCATCTCATAAATATAGACAGATGTTGAAGGAGTGAATATGACAATAAAGATGAGGACAACAGTCCAAACAATGTAAATAGTGTAAATAGTTACAATACCTCATCTCATAAATATAGACAGATGTTGAAGGAGTGAATATGGCAATAAAGATGAGGACAACAGTCCAAACAATGTAAATAGTGTAAATAGTTACAGCACCTCATCTCATAAATATAGACAGATGTTGAAGGAGTGAATATGACAATAAAGATGAGGACAACAGTCCAAACAATGTAAATAGTTACAATACCTCATCTCAGAAATATAGACAGATGTTGAAGGAGTGAATATGACAATAAAGATAAGGACTACAGTCAGAACAATGTAAATAGCAAGGCACTTTCATCTCATAAATATAGACAGATGTTGAAGGAGTGAATATGACAATAAAGATGAGGACAACAGTCCAAACAATGTAAATAGTGTAAATAGTTACAATACCTCATCTCAGAAATATAGACAGATGTTGAAGGAGTGAATATGGCAATAAAGATGAGGACAACAGTTCAAAACAATGTAAATAGTTACAATACCTCATCTCAGAAATATAGACAGATGTTGAAGGAGAATATGAGTAATAAAGATATGACTAAGAATAAGAATGGTCAAATAGTTACAATACCCCGCGTCATAAATATAGACAGATGAAGGAGTGAATATGACAATAAAGATGAGGACAACAGTCCAAACAATGTAAATAGTGTAAATAGTTACAATACCTCATCTCATAAATATAGACAGATGTTGGCAGTGAATATGACAATAAAGATGAGGACAACAGTCCAAACAATGTAAATAGTGTAAATAGTTACAATACCTCATCTCATAAACATAGACAGATGTTGAAGGAGTGAATATGGCAATAAAGATGAGGACAACAGTTCAAACAATGTAAATATTAAGCAATACCTCATCTCAGAAATATAGACAGATGCGAAGGAGTGAATATGACAATAAAGATGAGGACAACAGTCCAAACAATGTGCTAGTGTAAATAGTTACAATACCTCATCTCATAAATATAGACAGATGTTGAAGGAGTGAATAATAGACAATAAAGATGAGGACAACAGTCCAAACAATGTAAATAGGTAAATAGTTACAATACCTCATCTCATAAATATAGACAGATGTTGAAGGAGTGAATATGACAATAAAGATGAGGACAACAGTCCAAACAATGTAAATAGTGTAAATAGTTACAATACCTCATCTCATAAATATAGACAGATGTTGAAGGAGGACATGGCAATAAAGATGAGGACAACAGTTCAAACAATGTAAATAGTTACAATACCTCATCTCAGAAATATAGACAGATGTTGAAGGAGTGAATATGACAATAAAGATAAGGACTAGAAATAGAACAATGTAAATAGTTACACATAATACCTCATCTCATAAATATAGACAGATGTTGAAGGAGTGAATATGGCAATAAAGATGAGGACAACAGTTCAAACAATGTAAATAGTTACAATACCTCATCTCAAATATAGACAGATGTTGAAGGAGTGAATATGAGTCAATAAAGATGAGGACAACAGTCCAAACAATGTAAATATGTAAATAGTTACAATACCTCATCTCATAAATATAGAGAGCTGATGTTTAAAGGAGTGAATATGACAATAAAGATGAGGACAACAGTCCAAACAAAATAGTGTAAATAGTTACAATACCTCATCTCAGAAATATAGACAGATGTTGAAGGAGTGAATATGACACAAAGATAAGGACTATGAATGAACAATGTAAATAGTTACACACTACTCATAAATATAGACAGATGTTGAAGGAGTGAATATGACAATAAAGATGAGGACTACAGTCAGAACAATGTAAATAGTTACAATACCTCATCTCATAAATATAGACAGATGTTGAAGGAGTGAATAAGGACACAAAGATAAGGACTACAGTCAGAACAATGTAAATAGTTACAATACCTTCATCCTTTACAATATAGACAGATGTTGAAGGAGTGAATATGACAATAAAGATAAGGACTACAGTCAGAACAATGTAAATAGTTACAATACCTCATCTCATAAATATAGACAGATGTTGAAGGAGTGAATAGGCAATAAAGATGAGGACAACAGTTCAAACAATGTAAATAGTTACAATACCTCATCTCAGAAATAGACAGATGTTGAAGGAGTGAATATGACAATAAAGATAAGGACTACAGTCAGAACAATGTAAATAGTTACAATACCTCATCTCATAAATATAGACAGATGTTGAAGGAGTGAATATGGCAATAAAGATAAGGACTACAGTCAGAACAATGTAAATAGTTACAATACCTCATCTCATAAATATAGACAGATGTTGAAGGAGAATATGACAATAAAGATAAGGACTACAGTCAGAACAATGTAAATAGTTACAATACCTCATCTCATAAATATAGACAGATGTTGAAGGAGAATATGACACAAAGATAAGGACTACAGTCAGAACACAACAAATAGTTACAATACCTCATCTCATAACATAGACAGATGTTGGAAGGAGTGAATATGGCACAAAGATGAGGACAACAGTTCAAACAATGTAAATAGTTACAATACCTCATCTCAGAAATATAGACAGATGTTGAAGGAGTGAATATGACAATAAAGATGAGGACAACAGTCCAAACAATGTAAATAGTGTAAATAGTTACAATACCTCATCTCATAAATATAGACAGATGTTGAAGGAGTGAATATGACAATAAAGATGAGGACAAATAGTCCAAACAATGTAAATAGTGTAAATAGTTACAATACCTCATCTCATAAATATAGACAGATGTTGAAGGAGTGAATATGACAATAAAGATGAGGACAACAGTCCAACAAAATAGTGTAAATAGTTACAATACCTCATCCTACAAATATAGACAGATGCTGAAGGAGTGAATATGACAATAAAGATGAGGACAACAGTCCAAACAATGTAAATAGTGTAAATAGTTACAATACCTCATCTCATAAATATAGACAGATGTTGAAGGAGTGAATATGACACAAGATAAGACTACAGTCAGAACAATGTAAATAGTTACAATACCTCATCTCATAAATATAGACAGATGTTGAAGGAGTGAATATGACAATAAAGATAAGGACTACAGTCAGAACAATGTAAATAGTTACAATACCTCATCTCATAAATATAGACAGATGTTGAAGGAGGGAATATGGCAATAAAGATGTGAGGACAACAGTTCAAACAATGTAAATAGTTACAATACCTCATCTCAGAAATATAGACAGATGTTGAAGGAGTGAATATGACAATAAAGATGAGGACAATGAAATCAAACAATGTAAATAGTGTAAATAGTTACAATACCTCATCTCATAAATATAGACAGATGTTGAAGGAGTGAATATGACAATAAAGATGAGGACAACAGTCCAACAATGTAACAGTTACAATACCTCATCTCAGAAATATAGACAGATGTTGAAGGAGTGAATATGACAATAAAGATAAGGACTACAGTCAGAACAATGTAAAATAGTTACAATACCTCATCTCATAAATATAGACAGATGTTGAAGGAGGATATGGCAATAAAGATGAGGACAACAGTTCAAACAATGTAAATAGTTACAATACCATCTCAGAAATATAGACAGATGTTGAAGGAGTGAATATGACAATAAAGATGAGGACAACAGTCCAAACAATGTAAATAGTGTAAATAGTTACAATACCTCATCTCATAAATATAGACAGATGTTGAAGGAGTGAATATGACAATAAGATGAGGACAACAGTCCAAACAATGTAAATAGGCATGAGTTACAATACCTCATCTCATAAATATAGACAGATGTTGAAGGAGTGAATATGACAATAAAGATGAGGACAACAGTCCAAACAATGTAAATAGTGTAAATAGTTACAATACCTCATCTCATAAATATAGACAGAGGTTAAAGGAGTGAATATGGCAATAAAGATGAGGACAACAGTTCAAACAATGTAAATAGTTACAATACCTCATCTCAGAAATATAGACAGATGTTGAAGGAGTGAATATGGCAATAAAGATGAGGACAACAGTCCAAACAATGTAAATAGTGTAAATAGTTACAATACCTCATCTCAGAAATATAGACAGATGTTGAAGGAGTGAATATGGCAATAAAGATGAGGACAACAGTCCAAACAATGTAAATAGTGTAAATAGTTACAATACCTCATCTCATAAATATAGACAGATGTTGAAGGAGTTAGTCATGACAATAAAGATGAGGACAACAGTCCAAACAATGTAAATAGTGTAAATAGTTACAATACCTCATCTCATAAATATAGACAGATGTTGAAGGAGTGAATATGGCAATAAAGATGAGGACAACAGTCCAAACAATGTAAATAGTGTAAATAGTTACAATACCTCATCTCATAAATATAGACAGATGTTGAAGGAGTGAATATGACAATAAAGATGAGGACAACAGTCCAAACAATGTAAATAGTGTAAATAGTTACAATACCTCATCTCATAAATATAGACAGATGTTGAAGGAGTGAATATGACAATAAAGATGAGGACAACAGTCCAAACAATGTAAATAGTGTAAATAGTTACAATACCTCATCTCATAAATATAGACAGATGTTGAAGGGAGTGAATATGACAATAAAGATGAGGACAACAGTCCAAACAATGTAAATAGTTACAATACCTCATCTCAGAAATATAGACAGATGTTGAAGGAGTGAATATGACAATAAAGATAAGGACTACAGTCAGAACAATGTAAGAAGTTACAATACTCATCTCATAAATATAGACAGATGTTGAAGGAGAATATGGCAATAAAGATGAGGACAACAGTTCAAACAATGTAAATAGTTACAATACCTCATCTCAGAAATATAGACAGATGTTGAAGGAGTGAATATGACAATAAAGATGAGGACAACAGTCCAAACAATGTAAATAGTGTAAATAGTTACAATACCTCATCTCATAAATATAGACAGATGTTGAAGGAGTGAATATGACAATAAAGATGAGGACAACAGTCCAAACAATGTAAATAGTGTAAATAGTTACAATACCTCATCTCATAAATATAGACAGATGTTGAAGGAGTGAATATGACAATAAAGATGAGGACAACAGTCCAAACAATGTAAATAGTTACAATACCTCTATCCTTACAAATATAGACAGATGTTGAAGGAGAATATGACAATAAAGATGAGGACAACAGTCCAAACAATGTAAATAGTTACAATACCTCATATCTCATAAATATAGACAGATGTTGAAGGAGTGAATATGACAATAAAGATGAGGACAACAGTCCAAACAATGTAAATAGTGTAAATAGTTACAATACCTCATCTCATAAATATAGACAGATGTTGAAGGAGTGAATATGGCAACAAAGATGAGGACAACAGTTCAAACAATGTAAATAGTTACAATACCTCATCTCAGAAATATAGACAGATGTTGAAGGAGTGAATATGTGGCAATAAAGATGAGGACAACAGTCCAAACAATGTAAATAGTGTAAATAGTTACAATACCTATCTCAGAAATATAGACAGATGTTGAAGGAGTGAATATGGCAATAAAGATGAGGACAACAGTCCAAACAATGTAAATAGTGTAAATAGTTACAATACCTCATCTCATAAATATAGACAGATGTTGAAGGAGTGAATATGACAATAAAGATGAGGACAACAGTCCAAACAATGTAAATAGTGTAAATAGTTACAATACCTCATCTCATAAATATAGACAGATGTTGAAGGAGTGAATATGACAATAAAGATGAGGACAACAGTCCAAACAATGTAAATAGTGTAAATAGTTACAATACCTCATCTCATAAATATAGACAGATGTTGAAGGAGTGAATATGACACAAAGATGAGGACACCAGTCCAAACAATGTAAATAGTGTAAATAGTTACAATACCTCATCTCATAAATATAGACAGATGTTGAAGGAGTGAATATGGCAATAAAGATGAGGACAACAGTTCAAACAATGTAAATAGTTACAATACCTCATCTCAGAAATATAGACAGATGTTGAAGGAGTGAATATGACAACAAAGATGAGGACAACAGTCCAAACAATGTAAATAGTGTAAATAGTTACAATACCATCTCATAAATATAGACAGATGTTGAAGGAGTGGAATATGGCAATAAAGATGAGGACAACAGTTCAAACAATGTAAATAGTTACAATACCTCATCTCAGAAATATAGACAGATGTTGAAGGAGTGAATATGACAATAAAGATGAGGACAACAGTCCAAACAATGTAAATAGTGTAAAGTTGAAGTTACAATACCTCATCTCAGAAATATAGACAGATGTTGAAGGAGTGAATATGGCAATAAAGATGAGGAGCCAACAGTTCAAACAATGTAAATAGTTACAATACCTCATCTCAGAAATATAGACAGATGTTGAAGGAGTGAATATGACAATAAAGATGAGGACAACAGTCCAAACAATGTAAATAGTGTAAATAGTTACAATACCTCATCTCATAAATATAGACAGATGTTGAAGGAGTGAATATGACAATAAAGATGAGGACAACAGTCCAAACAATGTAAATAGTGTAAATAGTTACAATACCTCATCTCATAAATATAGACAGATGTTGAAGGAGTGAATATGACAATAGCATGAGGACAACAGTCCAAACAATGTAAATAGTGTAAATAGTTACAATACCTCATCTCATAAATATAGACAGATGTTGAAGGAGAGGAATATGCGAAGAAAGCGAGGACAACAGTTCAAACAATGTAAATAGTTACAATACCTCATCTCAGAAATATAGACAGATGTTGAAGGAGTGAATATGACAATAAAGATGAGGACAACAGTCTGAACAATGTAAATAGTGTAAATAGTTACAATACCTCATCTATAAATATAGACAGATGTTGAAGGAGCGGAATATGACAATAAAGATGAGGACAACAGTCCAAACAATGTAAATAGTGTAAATAGTTACAATACCTCATCTCATAAATATAGACAGATGTTGAAGGAGTGAATATGACAATAAAGATGAGGACAACAGTCCAAACAATGTAAATAGTAATAGTTACAATACCTCATCTCAGAAATATAGACAGATGTTGAAGGAGTGAATATGGTACAAAGATGAGGACAACAGTCCAAACAATGTAAATAGTGTAAATAGTTACAATACCTCATCTCACAACATAGACAGATGTTGAAGGAGTGAATATGACAATAAAGATGAGGACAACAGTCCAAACAATGTAAATAGTGTAAATAGTTACAATACCTCATCTCATAAACATAGACAGATGTTGAAGGAGTGAATATGGCAATAAAGATGAGGACACCAACAACAAATAGTTACAAATACCTCATCTCAGAAATATAGACAGATGTTGAAGGAGTGAATATGGCAATAAAGACGAGGACAACAGTCCAAACAATGTAAATAGTGTAAATAGTTACAATACCTCATCTCTCATAAATATAGACAGATGTTGAAGGAGTGAATATGACAATAAAGATGAGGACAACAGTCCAAACAATGTAAATAGTGTAAATAGTTACAATACCTCATCTCAGAAATATAGACAGATGTTGAAGGAGTGAATATGACAATAAAGATGAGGACAACAGTCCAAACAACAAATAGTGTAAATAGTTACAATACTCATCTCAGAAATATACACAGATGTTGAAGGAGTGAATATGACAATAAAGATGAGGACAACAGTCCAAACAATGTAAATAGTGTAAATAGTTACAATACCTCATCTCATAAATATAGACAGATGTTGAAGGAGTGAATATGGCAACAAAGATGAGGACAACAGTCCAAAACAATGTAAATAGTGTAAAGATACAATACCTCATCCTTACAACATAGATGATGTTGAAGGAGGAATATGACAATAAAGATGAGGACAACAGTCCAAACAATGTAAATAGTGTAAATAGTTACAATACCTCATCTCAGAAATATAGACAGATGTTGGAAGGAGTGAATATGGCAACAAAGATGAGGACAACAGTCCAAACAATGTAAATAGTGTAAACAGTTGCAATACCTCATCTCATAAATATAGACAGATGTTGAAGGGAGTGAATATGACAATAAAGATGAGGACAACAGTCCAAACAATGTAAATAGTGTAAATAGTTACAATACCTCATCTCATAAATATAGCAGATGTTGAAGGAGAATATGACAATAAAGATGAGGACAACAGTCCAAACAATGTAAATAGTGTAAATAGTTACAATACCTCATCTCTCATAAACATAGACAGATGTTGAAGGAGGAAGGGCATAACAAAGATGAGGACAACAGTCCAAACAATGTAAATAGTGTAAACAGTTACAATACCTCATCTCATAAATATAGACAGATGTTGAAGGAGTGAATATGGCAACAAAGATGAGGACACCATTCAAACAATGTAAATAGTGTAAATAGTTACAATACCTCATCTCATAAATATAGACAGATGTTGAAGGAGTGAATATGACAATAAAGATGAGGACAAATAGTCCAAACAACAAATAGTGTAAATAGTTACAATACCTCATCTCATAAACATAGACAGATGTTTAAGGAGTGAATATGGCAACAAAGATGAGGACAACAGTCCAAACAATGTAAATAGTGTAAATAGTTACAATACCTCATCTCATAAATATAGACAGATGTTGTATGAGTGAATATGACAATAAAGATGAGGACAACAGTCCAAACAATGTAAATAGTGTAAATAGTTACAATACCTCATCTCATGTAAATATAGACAGATGTTGAAGGAGTGAATATGACAATGAAGATGAGGACAACAGTCCAAACAATGTAAATAGTGTAAATAGTTACAATACCTCATCTCATAAATATAGACAGATGTTGAAGGAGTGAATATGGCAACAAAGATGAGGACAACAGTCCAAACAATGTAAATAGTGTAAATAGTTACAATACCTCATCTCATAAATATAGACAGATGTTGAAGGAGTGAATATGACAATAAAGATGAGGACAACAGTCCAAACAATGTAAATAGTGTAAATAGTTACAATACCTCATGTCATAAATATAGACAGATGTTGAAGGAGTGAATATGGCAATAAAGATGAGGACAACAGTCCAAACAATGTAAATAGTGTAAATAGTTACAATACCTCATCTCAGAAATATAGACAGATGTTGAAGGAGTGAATATGACAATAAAGATGAGGACAACAGTCCAAACAATGTAAATAGTGTAAATAGTTACAATACCTCATCTCAGAAATATAGACAGATGCTGAAGGAGTGAATATGACAATAAAGATGAGGACAACAGTCCAAACAATGTAAATAGTGTAAATAGTTACAATACCTCATCTCAGAAATATAGACAGATGTTGAAGGAGTGAATATGACAATAAAGATGAGGACAACAGTCCAAACAATGTAAATAGTGTAAATAGTTACAATACCTCATCTCATAAATATAGACAGATGTTGAAGGAGTGAATATGACAATAAAGATGAAGACAACAGTCCAAACAATGTAAATAGTGTAAATAGTTACAATACCTCATCTCATAAATATAGACAGATGTTGAAGGAGTGAATATGACAATAAAGATGAGGACAACAGTCCAAACAATGTAAATAGTGTAAATAGTTACAATACCTCATCTCAGAAATATAGACAGATGTTGAAGGAGTGAATATGACAATAAAGATGAGGACAACAGTCCAAACAATGTAAATAGTGTAAATAGTTACAATACCTCATCTCATAAATATAGACAGATGTTGAAGGAGTGAATATGACAATAAAGATGAGGACAACAGTCCAAACAATGTAAATAGTGTAAATAGTTACAATACCTTTCTCATAAATATAGACAGATGTTGAAGGAGTGAATATGACAATAAAGATGAGGACAACAGTCCAAACAATGTAAATAGTGTAAATAGTTACAATACCTCATCTCATAAATATAGACAGATGTTGAAGGAGTGAATATGACAATAAAGATGAAGACAACAGTCCAAACAATGTAAATAGTGTAAATAGTTACAATACCTCATCTCATAAATATAGACAGATGTTGAAGGAGTGAATATGACAATAAAGATGAGGACAACAGTCCAAACAATGTAAATAGTGTAAATAGTTACAATACCTTTCTCATAAATATAGACAGATGTTGAAGGAGTGAATATGACAATAAAGATGAAGACAACAGTCCAAACAATGTAAATAGTGTAAATAGTTACAAAACCTCATCTCAGAAATATAGACAGATGTTGAAGGAGTGAATATGACAATAAAGATGAGGACAGCAGTCCAAACAATGTAAATAGTGTAAATAGTTACAATACCTCATCTCAGAAATATAGACAGATGTTGAAGGAGTGAATATGACAATAAAGATGAGGACAACAGTCCAAACAATGTAAATAGTGTAAATAGTTACAATACCTCATCTCGGAAATATAGACAGATGTTGAAGGAGTGAATATGACAATAAAGATGAAGACAACAGTCCGAACAATGTAAATAGTGTAAATAGTTAGAATACCTCATCTCAGAAATATAGACAGATGTTGAAGGAGTGAATATGACAATAAAGATGAGGACAACAGTCCGAACAATGTAAATAGTGTAAATAGTTACATACCTCATCTCAGAAGTAAAGACCGACCCTAAAGGAGGTTGGAGTATACAATGACCAACACATGAATATGGTAATGAAAATGAGGACAACAGTCCGAGTAATGTAAATAGTTCAATACCTCATCTCACAAATATAAACAGGTGTTAATATTAATTAGATTCACAAGTGCAAATGTCCACTGTCAGCCTTTATTGTGTGGCTGGGTTTGAGATTGGTGAAGATATTTCTGTATGCCAAAATCAATAAAAGACTTACAATACCAGTAGGAAGCTATCTACATGTTATAATCAATACTATGAAAAGAAAAAAAAAGGAACACTATATATATATATACATATATTTACGCTCTCACACCCTGATTGAGCACTCTGGAAGAATGGTAGACTTTGAAAAAGAGTAGCTACTCTGGCACGTATGCATCGCTCATTCAGTAAAATGAATTAGAGCACTCTGGCTATTAGGACGTGTATAATGATGATATACACGCTAAAAAGTCTGCCTTCTTCTACCGAACGCCCATAGCCCAGAGGTAGAATCGCCAACTGATGCCAATTCAGTCGGGTTTCAATTCTGGGTTAAAAAGCAATCGGACTCTAACCGTACTGATGAGCTGTGATACAGCGAGGCAGATCTGTCTGTGCATGACTATATATATATATAGTTATGTATCAATTGTACATTGCGACATGGAAATTTCTATGTTTCGAGATAAGCTCTCATCATCAGGCAATGTTGATGTAGTTGTGCAGATGATTTATATATATTGTATGATATTGGCAGTATTTATTACCTATGAATGATAATTGTAGGCTTACATGTCTTAGGTTTTTTGATTGCTTGTATCTTGTGACTGGGGCTTGTGAAGGTTGGCAAACTCATATCTACAACCTTATTCAAGTGCTAAGACACAGGGTGATTTTTTTGCAGGGCATTTTTCAGGAAAATAAAATGCATCTTAGCAAATCGGAAATACGTTACATTTGCAAGTTGAGAAAATTAAAGAAACATGCAAAATGGATGATGATCAGAAATGGATTTGTGTGTAGAATTCAAAATTCAAGAAGTTAACATTCAAAAGAAAATATCATTCTTATCCAAAGAAAGAAATTTTAACTTTTGGTAACTGCACTTGCTGTAGCATGTGCAGGGAAGGAAGCACTTAGCAGCAATGTGGATTCATTGAACAAGTTGCTTTTAAGTCATTCAGGGAAAGAAACAGGGAAATAACTGACATGGAATCTGAGCTTCAGTCACTTTCCAACTGCTATGACATTGCTTCCCTGTCTTCTTCGATGTGCCCTGTCCCTTCAGGACGTAGCGATCATGGCTTTCCATCTCTCCCTATCCCTGGTGGCGCTTAGCACACCTTCTCCTGTTACACCACCCAAACCCCACTCTGCCATCCGCTAACTCAAGCCCATAAATCTGGAATATAAATGTAAAAAAACTAGCATGGCCACAAAATGAGGGATCAGTTTACATATTGATTATAATATAGAATTGATCCCCCATTTTATACCCAAATTATAATTTCTTATAAACAGTTGGCATATATATTCTTCTTCTATGTGCCCTGTCCCTACAGGACGTAGGCGATCATGGCTTTCCATGTCTCCCTATCCCTGGTGGCGCTTAGCACGCCTTCTGTTACACCATGCAACCCCCATTCTGTCATCCACTAGCTCAAGCCCATAAATCTGGAATATAAATGTAAAAAAACTAGCATGGCCACAAAATGAGGGATCAGTTTACATATTGATTATAATATAGAATTGACCCCCATTTTATACCCACATTATAATTTCTTAAAACAGTTGGCATATATATTCTTCTTCTATGTGCCCTGTCCTTTCAGGACGTGGGTGATCATGGCTTTCCACGTCTCCCTATCCCTGGTGGCTTTTAGCACGCCTTCTCCTGTTACACCATGCAACCCCAGTTCAATCATCCACCTGATTAAGTCCTTTAAATATGTTATTCGCTGCTTTCCCCTGTCTCTTTTTCCTTCTATCTAGCCTGTTAGCATCAGGTTCTCCAAGCCCTCTTTCCTCATTGCATCTCCCAGAAATTTCAGCTGTCTCTTCCTGATGCTCAGTATTAATTTCCTTTTCGTTTCCATCCTTTCCAAAACCTCATCATTGCTCACATGCTTGATCCATGATATTTGCAGCATCCTTCTGTAGAACCACATTTCCACTGCTTCCAGTTTTTCCTTCATCTTTGATGATATTGTCCAGCCTTCACTGCCATATTGAAGGATGGACAGCACGTAGCAATCCAGTACTCTCTTCCTTGTTTCTAGCAAAATTGTCCTGTTTCTTCTTTTCTGTAAATGTTTTTGTGGTAATTATTCTAATGGGCTTTCCTCTTTGGCCCCTAGAGTTTATGAATAAAAGCTCAGTACTAAATTGGCAGCTAGGTCCCATCATCTCAGTTGAAATTACAGGATAAAACCATAAGTTCTATGCTAATAGTTTCTTCTCTTGCACTTGCTATTTGTAGAACTCACTTCCAACTCTTTGTTTTCCAGTTAATTTTGATCTTCAAAAATTTAAATGCAATGTCAATTGTTATCTTCTGCCTTTTAATTTCTATTCTTTTATTGTTTATCTCTTCTTTATAATGTTTTTGTAATATTTTTTACACTCAGTAACCCTTTGTGTCTTAGTGGCTTTATTGCCTTGTTGAGAGTGAAATGATTAAAAGCTAAAAAAAATATCAACAAACAACATTGTAAGTCAGTCAGTCAGTCAGTTAAGTGCCATACATGATACAGGGATATAAATAATATATGATGGTTAACAAGTATGTCATTACCGTTGAGTAGCAAGTTCAACCCTCTCTGCGAGCCCCATATTTTCAACCTTGTGCCATATCTAAGCTGCCCTTAAAAAAACACATCTTACTAGATTAACTGTCATATCAGTCAGTTCAGTGCCATACATGATACACGCTTTGAGCGATCATGTCTCGAAAGAGACATGACTGACTGGGCAGAAGATTTTCTATCCTGTTCTTTAAACTATAGCTGAAGGTAGAAGAGACGTATTGTATTAATAACTAGTAATTAGTGGGGGATCAGTTTATTACTTTATAACAATAGAAAACCGATCTCCCACTTTATGCCCATAGAAGCCCTAATCACATTTCCAACTATTATCTTCATTCAGTCAGTTCAGTGCCATACGTGATACACACTTGGGTGATCATGTCTCGAAAGAGACATGACTGACTGGGCAGAAGATTATCCCGCAGTAGGTTGCCATTGCTTTCTGCAGGAGACTGGTTGCCAGCCAAGGCTATAGAACCCAATCTATCCTATTATTTTACACATAACTAGAGGGAAGAGACAGGTTTCCCAATCTTCACCAATCTCAAACCTGTCTTTCCCAAGGGTATTCGTGCATATGTGAATTCAACTGGAATTTGAACTCTGATTTCTCATTCCGAGTCGATATGCACATCCAACATTGTAAGAAATACACTGAAAAGTTTGTTTCAGATGTGGACTGAGAAAAGTTGATGCAGAAATTTCTAGTTTCAAGAATTAATAAAAGAATCAGAAGAAATTAATAATGGGGAATTATTCAAAGAAAAATTCCTTGATCAGTGTAGATCAGTAGTTGCCAAACTATTTCCCTAAGCCACATTTTTGGAATCAAAATTTGCTCATGCCTCACCAAATTTTTAAGTGATAAAAAGTACCTTTAAAAATAAAAAGCAGAGAGAGGATTAAAGGGAGATAACTAGGGATTCAAAGTCATAACATTATCATTGATAACTCTCTCCTCCAATTTGCAGACCCTAGTTACTATATTCTTAATACTTGATATAATGTAAAAATATCACAATGATAAAAACGGTCAATAACTATTTCTACTGGGACTAATGCATGTAATTACAAGTCATCCATAATAATATTTTAAATCATATCTATTTTTAGGATATAATTTTTTTGAAACTGTTTCTAAATCTCTGATTGTCTTTCAATTCTGCCTCACCTATGAAGCATATTTAAAATAAGCAAAAAAGAGATGTGGAAATGGAAGTTTATTCTATGGTATTCAAAAGTGGTTCAACCCCATCTGAGATATCTAATCTTAATTAAGTAGCCTTTCCCAGAAGAGAACATAACTAAGAACTATGTGTATTCCAATCCGTGCAGTTGCAGGAAGCAGTAAAAGAGAGACCAGTTGCTCAAAAGTAGGGGTGCCACCATCAAAAAGCTGTAGATTAGAGACCAATATTGAAATCACGCATGGCTGATCATGTGTGGAGAGAAAACAGTGGCCATGAACACCAGTAGAGAGCTTCTTATACTATACAATAGATGGAGAGAGAGAGAGAACAAAAAAGGAAGAGACAGTGGGAGAGATAACGAAAATGTGGAGATAGTGAGAGAGAGAGAGAAAGAAAAAAGCAGAGACTGAGAGAGAGAGAGAGAGAGAGAGAGAGATCAAGAAAGGAAGAGACAGTGGGAGAGATAGCAGACAGGAGCTTCCAAAATAACAACTCTGGATTGTCCAAGTGTAGATTAAATAATTGGTTAAAACATATCTTTTTTTCCCTAGCACTTGTGAGTTCAATTCCCAGGTCAGGTCTTATGGTAAACTAATCTACTTTGGTTCAGTGGAAGAAATACAGAAAGCAAAATAAGAACATCCTTCTCCTGTAAATTGAATAAAAGATTTTGTTCAAAATTCTGAGAAGTCAACTGAGCTCAGTCATTTGAAGTAGAGTTTAAAATTAAAGAAACAAGAAAAAATCCTTGATTAGCATTAATTTATAGAATGTAAACATATCATGCTGACTTGTTCTGTCCGTGGTTTTCTCGGTCAATAATAAAACAATGTCAGTAGGTGCAAAGAGGAAGTTTTACGGAAAATGGGAACAAGAAATGGACATTTGTTACTTAGATTCAGAAAAATAATTGAAATTTCTAGGATATATAATGAAGAAAGAGGGATTGGAAAATTTGACACACTTGACATAATGTAGGTAAAAAGGACAGAAGAAAAAAGCTTGTGAGCAATGTGAAAGTTTTAAGGAAAATGAAAACAAAAAGAAAATTTAGAATCAGAAAGAGACGGTTGAAATGTTTGGGACATACAATGAGGAAAAAAGGTTTGGAAAATTTGACACTAACAGGACACACTGTGCAAGAAAAACAGAGGGAAAAATCATGTGAGCAACAGAAAGACAAGAAAGTTGAAATTTCTAAGATGCATAATCAGGAAAGAAGGCTTGGAAAATTCAACACTCACAGGACATATTGTAAGCAAGAAGGATAAAAGAAAATGGACAGTAACCTACCCAACCAGCTTGTGTAAACAGATGACAGAACAGAAAATGGTTGTAAAGACAAATGTCACTAAGAAAATTGTGGAGAGCCATGATCACCCATATCCTATCTAGAAGAGACATTGTCATGAGAGCCTATTCAAGTGAGACAGTCAAGGCAGGGTTTGATGTTGGGTTCTGTGAATAAGATTACTACTGATGGTGATGACAGGTTGTTTGTAAGCACTACAAGGTAGCAATTGGGTAGGTTCAATATGAATATTCTCAGTTTATTAAAAGTATTGACAAGGAAAAAAAGATCTTGCGGGTATATTTGAGGAACGTTATTTAAGACACTGATATATCCCGAAATGGAATACAGTATAAAATGATCAGTTGAAGAATAGAACTCCACACCAGGAATAAGAAATACAGATTTATTGTACTAAGGTACAATTAACAATAATATACATATAGGCAAGCCATGGGTTGGAGTGGAATCGACTATCGAATAGTGAATGCCTTCACCTTTTTCAGACCTTTTCCCTCATCGTAACGCTCATTACCATCTTTTATAAAGTAGAGCATTCTATTCTCGGGGATGGCAGGATGTTCCACTATAACAGACACTCATCAAGAGAATTCTCAACTGGTATTATATAAAGGATGCCCAGTAATGGATAGCAGCTCAGATTGAGGAACTGGTGAGCTGAGTTTGAGTTCCAGTCAAGTTCATTACATTCACTTAGGTGCTAGTAACCTTGGAAAAGGTATTAATCCATCTCTTCTCACTCCCCAGTTATGGGAAAATAACAGGACAGACCAAGTTCTATTGCCTTGGGTGGCAACTAGTCTAGGAAACTCAAAACCAGCTTGGAGAGGGTTAATAGCAAAACAGACCAGGTTATGTATCTTTGGTTGGCAACCAGTCTACTGCAGAAAGAACTGGCAATCTACTGTGGTTAAATTTCCAAGTGCTCTCTTTGAAGATGCCTTGAGCCGGCACGGCTAAAAAAATTAACAATAGAAAAATTATCTCATGTTGCAATGCAATCTACAACAATGCAGAGGAAGCAACGGATGATGAACTCCTCATTTCAAAAATTACATGAACAACAAAAAAAAAATGCAGGACAGATTGGTTTCTATAGCCTAGTGTGACAACCAGTCTTGGAGAAAGAAAAACGAATTCAAAACCAGCCTTTAGAGAATTAATAGCAGGACAGATTGGGTTCTATAGCCTTAGTTGGCAACCAGTCTATCACAAAGAAATGGCAATCAAATGCCATTTTTCTGAACATTTTCTTTCAACATGCATTGGGGTTCTGGGTATGATGGTAAACTGCATCCAGCAGCAAGGCTTCTGATTGGAAGGTTGTGAGGAGCATGGAACCGCCTCTTAATTGCTGTTGTTCACAGGTCCACCCTGACCCAGAGTGGTAGCACCTGTTAAGGTCCCAGCTATGGGCAAATAGTTAACCCCCAAACTGGGGTCAAAACACCATGAAAGTATAAAAATAGAGTTTTATAGAAAAATATACATAATACATTTTTGAAGAAAAAATTATTACCGTAACACATTTTTGAAGAAAAAATTATTACTGTAACACATTTTTGAAGAAAAAATTATTACCGTAACACATTTTTGAAAGAAAGAAATTTTTCTCAGCAAAACATTTTTGAATACAAAGCTAGAAGACATTTTCAGTTTTCTAGAATAAGAAAGAATGAAAAACAAAAAATTTTCATTGAAATCTGACTAAATCAACCTTCTCACTATAACCAAACATTAAAAAAAAAACACAACAGAAAAAACCTTAAAACCCCACTTTTTTGGCATTAAATAACCCACAGAGGTGTTGATGCACAGTCTGCAACAAGGTGGAGTAAGTGACTGATTATTATGATTATGTAAAGTTCAATTGTAACCCTACCCCTACCCCTACCTGAGCTTTGCATTGACCAATTAATGACCGCCCCACATTCCATGTCCATTTTTGGTCCCATCAGTATTGACCAAAAGCTCGGGAAGAGTTCACTACAAGCTCACAAGGTAACAGGAAAGAAAAAAATGCCACATTGAGAACCCTGTTTTCCATATCATATGTAGGTGTTTTATTAAGGGCTTAGTCTGAGTGCGAAGATATTTAAGACTTGTGCTTTGTCAGATGATCTCCCTACCAACTCTTCAGCAATCTAGTCATCCTCACATGGAGGCTGGCAAATATGAAATATGAACATATCTCTCTTCCCACCAACAGTGAACCAGCACTCTCCATGATCCCAAGCATGACTGTTAATATAAATCAACACCCAGATATAAGCTATTTCTAATTTTGTTGCCACCTCTTCATCAAATTAGATGCTGCCTAGAAGACTAAACTTCAAAAGGAACCAGCACCCTATTTCTGGTTTTTTGGCCACTTAGAATGAAAAAGAAATTTTCGGAACTAAGTGGGTGCCACTTAGAAGACCAAACTTCAAAAGGTACCAACACCCGATTATAACCTATTTCTTTTGTGACTCATGGAATTATTACAGGTATACAGGTATATTACAGGTATACCTGAGGTTAGGTCGTTTCTAGCTATGTCATTCTCGATTAGATGTCGTTTGCCAAAAAAGTATATGGAAAAATAAAAATCAAGTTATAGTCATTTTATTTGACTTTATTTCTGTTTGATACAAATTTTGAAATTGTCGTGTCACTAGAAAAGTGTTAAAAGCACATAAAATCATGTTACTGTAAAATAAATAAGAATAAAAGTATATAAAATCATATTAAAATACGTACATTTACAGTAAATGTTAATATAATCATCATAAATTTTAGAGAACTAAATGTAAAACCATCTGTAATCCTTGAAGAAAGGAAGAACACAGTTTAAAGAACTCTCAACCAGTTTCTTAATAAAAAGCGTATCAAACAAAAGCCAGAATCAGCTGCTAATCCTGACAATCCACAGCTGTCTACGTCCGCGATGTAAATAAACAGATTGAAAGTAAATGTTGATAAATCTATATATATATATATATATATATATATATATAAAAGGCAAGATGTTTGTGTGTGTGTCTGTCTGTAAGTCCTTTATACAAATCCACAATTTTCATCTGATTCTCACCAAACTTCACACAAATATTCTTTAGGCTTCCAGTCAGGTCATGGGCTACTTATTCTTTCCAATTTCCCACCCCCGATATAGGAAATTGATATCCCGATATCAGTTCAGGATTTCAACCCTTTTATTGTGGTTCTTGCTGCAGAATTTGCTCTAAATTGATAAAATTATAGTTTTTAGTCTCAAACATTAGTAGATCTTCTCAGACGACTCATTTTCCCCAATATCAGAAATCGATACCCCCGATATTCTATCGAATCTGATCAAAAACCGATATTGAGCCATCAATATGGCTCATTTTTTCCAACTTTACTCCCCATGGGTATAATAAGTTTTCATGGACTTACTTAGGTTAGTTTATCCTTGGATGACTTATTTGACTGTGATATTGGAAATCGATACCCCGATATCAGGTTTGATCACAATCAGGTTTTCAGTCTTTTTGTTTTGGTTTTTGCCTCAGGTTTTGCTCTAAGTAGGTATAATTGTAGTTCTTAGTTTTAACAATCTACATTTTTCATGCTAATGTCTAAAGAGTCTGAACTTCAGGACCATGGATTAGTTTTAAAGCTTTCATTACACCCAAGCAGTGCCGAGCTATACTGCTAGTTTAATATAAATTAAGTTTCCTACTATGACAAAATAATTTTAATAACTGTATTTGTTATTTAACCTCATAAAAACATTTTATTTCTTAAGATCTCAGTGCAAACCATATTCACAAATAAAGTCCAATGTACTGTAAACATCTACATTTAGAAGTACGTCTGTACATATGTTCATAAATTTACATGACTTTTTTTCTGTACTATGTTAAAAACTAACATATATATTTTTGTAAGCTTAGATTGTTATTGACCATATATTATTAAAAATGCATTTATAAATAAAATACAGAACTGGGAATGGTTATTTGTGGTTTAACCAAGAGAAAAGTAAATTTGACTTCGTTTTTCGACTAATTCACCTCCCCTAGAGAACGAATTACCGACGTAAGGTGAGGTATACCTGTATTGAATAAATAATTTTGCACCTAAAGATGAATTTTATTCATTACAAAAATTGCTTTCAATACAATAGATAATGTGGACACAGAAATCAAGACTGCATGGTGATTGTCTGTTTCACGTCTTAAGCTATGTCCATATTTCTTCTACCTATAAGTACAAACACTATCTCCGATATTTACAAGCCTTCCTCTATAAATAGAACCAATGTTAAGCATATATCCACCTGTTGTTTAAAGACTAAAAAAATTTTCTTCGTTAAATATTATATGTTGATATTGTAAAGATTATATTATATTGTAAAGATTGTGTAACTCACAGACGAAAGAAAAACAAGATTTGATACCAAACTTTTGAACATGTTAGAAAGAATTAAACAAATTTTTCAAATAATTTTAAACTATTTTGATCTATCCTCTTAATAATAACATGAACATTTTACTGATAAAACTTTGTTTTTATTTAGTTTGGGGCCTTTTTTCTTCATATTATGCTGTTTTTTCAGTGAATTTGTGGAGGGACCTACATTTACAAGTATGCCTGTACATGTGTTCATAAATTTACATTACTTTTTTTCTGTACTATATTAAAAACTAACATTTTATTTGTTTGTAAGCTTAAAACTGATTCTTCTTGACCATATATTATTAAAAATGCATTTATAAACAAAATACAGAACTGAGAATGGTTATATGTGGTTTAGCCAAGTGACAAATTCATTTCTAACGTTAGGTGAGGTATACCTGTACTTGTAAGAAAATCTGTAACAACCGAGACTTGAATTTGAAGTTCACAGTACATCAGAGATATTTCAAAGGCATTCCCTAACAAATGTTAATCAGCTGAAATCATTCAAAGTGCAAGTTATTGCTATAATGAACATCACTTGTTTTTTATTGACATCCCTCAAGCTATGTCTCAAATTATTAGGGCATGGATTTGAGAAACAGGTTTTTTAGAAAGTATAAAAAAGGTACTAATGGATGTTGGATTCTTCTTCTTTGTGCCTTGTTCCTTCAGGACGTAGGCGATCATGGCCTTCTATCCCTGGTGACACTCTTTCTCCTGTAATATCTCACAACCCCCATTCTGTCATCCACCTGCTCAGGCCCTTGAAATATGTTATCCACTGCTTTCCTCTGTCTCTTTTTCCCTCTATCTGGCCTGTTAGTATGAGGTTCGCCAAGCCCACCTTCCTCATTGCATGTCCCGTGAACTTCAGCTGTCTCTTCCTGATGCTCAGTATTAATTTCCTTTTCGTTTCCATTCTTTCCAACACCTCATTACTCACACGATCGGTCTGTTTCAGATTCATTAAGTTGAAGGCTTTCCCAATCACTAACAATTATCATTTATCAACATATAGAGTCCACGGGTGGGTAAGTGATTGTAAGCGTTATGTCAAATGATTCAGAAAAACTAATTTGCTTATGCACCACAAACATTAAAATACTACAGAGAAAAAATTACCGCCAACTTAATAAAGATTCTCTAAGAATCATTTATATGGTACAAAATCTTCACATCCATACAAAATTCAATATTAAATGACCCAAGAAGGTGCCACATTTTTTAAAATCATCTAATTTAACATAATATATGCCTTGGCAAAAGGTAATGGTTAACTAGTTTCATCTGATTGACCATTATTCCTGATTATTGTGTTTGATCCTCACTAGGTGCCCCATACAACATTAAACTCAGGTCTGGTAAGGTTCTTCTTCTTGAGTTGCTACACAACACTCCTCCAGTGTTACACACAGAACCTTGCCTGGGATGTTAAGGTTTCAAAGTTGGTAAGCGTGTAGTCTTCAAGATTGGAGTAAATTAGAAGATGTTCTATAGTGTGTGATTATCATTGGTGGCATACCCCTATTTCTGAAGGTAACAACAGCAGCAATCAGGTAGAACCAGAAAGGTCAGGTATCACTAGAGCCAACAAAGCTGTACCACAAGGACGGATGCTGACTATTGGTTTGGTTGAGTGTAAAAGCTTGGAGAGGGTTAGGCTTTGTCAGACTGTCATGCCCATAGAAACACCATTTCTACTGCGGCTGATGTGATACATGTGGTGAGCTATGATTATAATAAGTCATGGAACATTACAGTAAAACATCCATATCAATTTTTTTTTAGAGTTCTAATATGCCACTACCCAGCCGGTTGCTGTTGGTTTGGATCCACATAGCTGGTCCCACGTTGTGTTGATTAATCACAAGGTAGTAACGTGAGTTCTCCACTAGCTGTCTCTCTGCCAAACTAAGCGTGCACACACTTAAGTAATAAAAGAAAGAAATATAGCACCAAGAAAAATAAGCGGGCCGATGGCTGAAAAGTGTTGTAAAATAACGTCTTTATATACAGAATATACTCAATAGTATCTTGAATAATTCCCAATCCCTGCTTCTATCAAACTGGTAGCAGAATGGAAGTTTCTTATGTAAATCGAATTATTCTCTCAAGCAATAACGGAAATCGAACTCTCTGCCACTTGAACTGCAACTACTGATTTGGGTCCCTTGGGACCCTGTATTTATGCCCATGCCATGGTGTAGAGCCAACGGACGCTGGGTGTCTAACCCCTCATCTCGGCGACCAATAGAATGCCGTGGTTAGCTGCTACTCATTGTTGCCTGTGGTTTACCCAATGGGATTAGTTTTCTTTCCATGATGTCAATTGTTAGTCGTCTCCCCCCTTTCGGGGCTTGTTTACAGGACCAATAGAATTTCTCTTGATCTTATGATGTCATCTTCCCATACTCCTTTTCTGGGCTGGACTTAACTGAATTTTCTCTCTCAAGAAACAATTTTGGGGATTTTTTTTTCTTAAAACAATATCTATTAACCTTTTTGAACTGGCTTCGGCAAAACAAGTTGACAAGGGTTCATTGACATTTTTACTCAGATAATAATTTCTCCGCACCTGTGTTTTTTAATATCCCTTTTCTGAGTCACCTATATTTTCAAGTGACAGGGATGTTTTGTTATCTAGTCCCCACCCTGGTGTCAAGTGGGAATACCTTTTCTCTAAATTACTTCCACTCGGAATCAAAACATTTGTTATCTCAATTCTTTTCACAATTCATGCTAGCAAGACAATCGGATACAAAATGAAATCTCCCTTTCCAATACCCAGAAAAAAAATAATTAAATTTACCTCTTTCTCTTATGTTTAAAATGACAATTGTTAGCCTTCATAGGTGGGCTGAAACTGACTTTATAACATTAAACAAATCCATTTCTCTTTACTTCCTCTTCCTTCTCTCTCTCTTGTTTAAAATAACAACTAAGAAATACCATTTGATATCTTTCGTTTTTGTTTTCCTTTTTCTTCGCTCCTATTCAGAGAATAAAGATAAATGTCTTTTAGTGTGTTCTCTCCTTTACCGACAATAGAAACTAGAAGATTTTCCGGTTATAGTTAATAATTAATAAATGAAATTAATTATTGCCATTCCGCACCAAAAATATTGTTATACTAAGATTGTGAAATGATAATTCTTGAGAAATTCGAATGGTGCATATTGTACAGTTATTGCACGCTCTTTTCCACTAAGTGTCTGACTCAGGAATTGATCTCTCAACCACTCTTTCACTAAATTCACAAACCATTGCTTTTACCCACTAGGCTATTTGGGTCCTGTAGGAGTAAACTTAGAGTTTGAAACCCAACCATCACTTCTGATTAGGTTTCTACTATTGAGACAATAGTCCGAATCGATATACTGTAAATAATGCAAACCCATCAGGAGCTGATTACAGAATGAAGACAAGCTAGGCATGAACAGGACTTCTGCATGAGAACACCACAGATAAGAGACAAATGTACCTGAGACACGGAAAACACAAGAAAGGGCAAACGAATTTCAGGTGACACTGGGTAACACTCCCCAGGCAGAAATCCTCGGTGACACAAATTTCAACCAAAAGCAGTATTGACTGCTTGATTTAAAATTGTCAAATGTTTTCTTGTGTGAAAATGGCAAATATTACGTTACATATTAATGTATATCCAAACTTTGTGTAATTGTTTTTGTTAGTGCAAACACAAGGACGATAAACGAAAGTGTCGATGGATTTGCTTCTTATTCATTGGGTGTCTGCAGTAAGTAGGTGTCTCACAGGTCTGGAAGGAAAAATTAGCAGAAGCTGAATATGGAGTCAAGACAAGCTTAAACAGGACTTCCGCATGGGAACACCACAGATAAGAGACAAATGTACCTGAGACACTGGAAACACAAGAAAGGACAAATGAATTTCAGGTGACACTGGATAACACTTTCCAGGCAGAAATCCTCGGTGACACAAATTTCAACCAAAAGCAGTATTGACTGCTTGATTTAAAATTGTCAAATGTTTTCTTGTGTGAAAATGGCAAATATTACGTTACATATTAATGTATATCCAAACTTTGTGTAATTGTTTTTGTTAGTGCAAACACAAGGACGATAAACGAAAGTGTCGATGGATTTGCTTCTTATTCATTGGGTGTCTGCAGTAAGTAGGTGTCTCACAGGTCTGGAAGGAAAAATTAGCAGAAGCTGAATATGGAGTCAAGACAAGCTTAAACAGGACTTCCGCATGAGAACACCACAGATAAGAGACAAATGTACCTGAGACACTGGAAACACAAGAAAGGACAAATGAATTTCAGGTGACACTGGGTAACACTCCCCAGGCAGAAATCCTCAGGGACACAAATTTCAACCAAAAGCAGTATTAACTGCTCAGACAAAGAACGTCAAATGCTTTCTTCTATGGAAATGGCAAATATTAGATTACATTTTAATGCATAGCCAGACTTTGTGCACTTGTTTTTGTCAGCATAATCAAAAGGATGATAAACAATAGTGTCTGTTGATGGATTTTCTCCTTATTGATTGGATGTCTCACAGGTCTGGAAAGAAAAATTAGCAAGAGCTGAATATGGAGTCAAGACAAGCTCGAACAGGACTTCCACACAGGAACGCCACATGTAAGGGACCCGAAACACTGGAAGCACAAACAAGAACAAACAAATTTCAGGTGACACTGGGTAACACTCCCCAAGTTGAAATCTTCAGTAATGCACAGGATTTCATCACGCATGCTGCTGCACAGCACATTGCTCACCACACCTTCTCAAAAAATATACCTGCTTTTTTTTTCTTTTTCTTTTTTTTATTCAAAATCTTAGCGCTTAATTAGCAAAACAATCAGTACATAACTAATACTATACAGCTCATCATTCTGGTTATTACTTGAAGGAATTGGTAAATATTTTATTTTTTTTATTGTCCCCAAAAAGTAGGTGGTTGGCTACGGAAATGAATAATTTAGCTCACTGGTGCCCCCTATATATAAATTTACTTGAGCCACAGGATTAGCAACTAGGTCCCACCCTTTTACTGCCAAACCAATAAAATGTAAATGCAAATTCTACTCCAGCAGCTTCTTTTCTCGCACTTTCTGCCTGTGGAATTCCCTTCCATTTACTTGCTTCCTCAACATCTACAATCTCCAAGAACTTAAATGTAAAGTCAATAGCCATCTCCTATCTCACTAATGTGCATCCTCTCTCATGCTCCTTTCTCCATTCACTCCACTCTCATCAGTATTCTCATCCTTCTCTTACCCACTTCCTGACACTCCCTATAACCTGTCACTCTTTCTCATAACTTTTCTCCTATATAACCCTCTGCAAAACAGTGGCAGTAAAATGCTTTGCTTGGAGCGATATGATTATTAAAACAAAAAAAAAAAACTAACTTCAGCTCACTGTCCCAACTATTTTATCAGGGAGATAGTAAATACCTTATTTCCTTTATACCCAGACATTCCAAGGGTTTGCACTAGCTCTGTTCTGGAAAGGCAGCCATTTTCTTTCTTTTCACACTAGACATTTGTCTCTTTGACCAATAGTTGTGAGTACCGTTAGTGGTAGGCAGCTTAGTCTGCATTTTGTTTCCGCTACAGAAATGCTTCAGTTATATCACTTGTCACCTTCAGGGTATAAATTACCAATTATAGGTACTCTTTACTAAAATCTTTTCTAAAATTGTTAATATACTTTCCAAAGCCACAAGTGACCAGTTTTGCTTTAACTTTCTTTTCGCCATCTTTGTAATTCTCAGATATCATCCAATAAGATGTTACAGTAATTTGATTTTCAAAAGGAACAACTTCAAACGCATAATTTTCAATCATATTCTTCTTTTCTTTCCTTAACATCTCAGGATGTTTCTTGATCAACTGTTGATACACCAGTTTTCTGGATAAGATAATTTGTTCTGTTCTCCAAGAGAATCCCAAATGACACAAATTAGTTCTTCATCTTCAGCAAAATGAATATTCACGCAGTCTTTATACTTTACACTTTTGACTTTTTTTTAAAATCATATCACCCCGAGCAAGGCTGCAACACCACTGATGTGCAGGGGGCTACATAAGATTGAAGAGATTGGAAAAGAGAAAACCGGAAACTGCATCCTAAACAGGGAACGAGGGATGAGCCTCTTCACCTGTTCAATAGACGTGGGTGGAGTGTGAACAGGGCGATAGTTTAGTCTATCTACTCCAATTGAAAAAAAAAGAAAAGGAGTGAAAAAGATTGGAAAAGAAAAAACCGGAAACCACATCCTAAACAGAGAACAAGGGATGAGCCTCTTCACCTGTTCAATAGACGTGGGTGGAGTGTGAACCGGGCAATTACTTTAGCTTTCTTTACGTTAAACTTCATAAAATTATTTCTAGTTGTTTGATCTTTCAGTTATTTCCCCTTCTGAGTAAAACTTTGATTTTTAAAATTTCTTGGGGAGGGGTAAGTTTTTTCATACAGACAATCATTTTCATCTGGCTTAGAATTTTCACAACAATTATCTTCACAAATGTCATTCATACGTGGTTCCTCATGTGTCAGTTAAATGCCATACATGATACACGCTTGGGCGATCATGTCTTGAGAGACATGACTGGCTGGGCAGAAGATTATACCGCAGTAGGTTGCCATTGCTTTCTGTGGTAGACTGGTTGCCAGCCAAGGCTATAGAACCCAATCTGTCCTGTTATTTGACTCACTGCTAGGAGAAGAGATATATTATTAAGTAGCAATTAGTTTATTACTTCATAACAATATTAAACTGATCCCCCACTTTATGCCCAGTAGAAGCCTCAATCACGTTTCCAACTATTATATTCAGTCACTCAGTTAAGTGCCATACGTGAAACATGCTTAAGCAATCATGTCTCAAGAGAAACATGACTGACTGGGCAGAAGATTATCCCGCAGTAAGTTGCCATAGCTTTCTGCGGTAGACTGGTTGCTGATCAAGGCTATAGAACCCAATCTGTCCTATTATTTAATCCATAACTGGAGGGAAAAGATGGATTTACCTTACCCAAGGGTATTTGTGCATAAGTGAATGCAAGAAATTCAAACTCCTCTTGTTTAATCTTCTGTTGTGTTTTTTTTTTTTTAGTTTTTTTTAGTCTGGCATATTTTTCATCTTTTTCAATTAGTATTCATCAATACAATAGTAAGCTCCATTGCATACCAACACCAATTACCAATTAATTTCCAACTACAATCTTTAAAATTTTATCTTATATCCCACTTCTGTATATAAATGAACACATTGTGCCTGAGGGCTTTTCTCATCTTCTCACTACGACTCTGGATAATCTTGTAATATCATTGGACTCAGTGAAAAGTGTCACACAAAATATATATCTTTTATATCAGTGGTGTTTCACATTTTGTTTGTGTGTTTGTCTATATATACATAGTGACAGACAGACATTCTACACCTATGTACATACACCTGGGGTCAAAACCTGAAAATACAAAAATACATTAGAAAAAAATCACCAATATATTTTTGGGAAAAAAAAATTACCAAAGGTCACAAGAAAATAAAATTTTGGCAATAAGCAGGCCATATAAAGTTCATATGCTGTTAGACAAACCAAATCAAAGTACACACGCGCAGAAGAAGAAAAAATTAGTCTAACACCAATAAAAGTCCATAAATTATTTTTTCACTTTATATAAAAACTAGCATCATAGCCCGGCATTGCCCGTGCAACTCAGAACATTTTTTTAATTAGATGATTAATACAGTGTGTTGCCATTTCCGAGTGCATGTAGTTGCCACCTCACTTAAAAATCAGTTATATAAAAAATAATAATGTAAAAAATTCTTGTTAATAAAAAACTTAAATAATTAAAGTAATCATTGGCACTTTTTTTTTTTTTTTACATATTTTGTTTTTGTTTGAAAAAAAAAAAAACCCTTTTTTTTTTAAATATTTCTTTTGTTTCAAAATTACGGGGAAAAATTTTCACATTTTTTTGTTGATCAAATGAATTTTTAAAACGTCAGAATAAAAATTAAATATAAAAGTTTTTTTTTTTTTTTTTTTTTTTTTTTAGCCGCATTTGACAAGGGTGATTTGATTTCTGTGATGTAATCTAGCAACCATCTTAGATGTTTTACAGAGCAAATGTAAATAATCAGCTCCATTGGCCAAAAAGTGTGAAAGGTAAAAATTTCTGAACTTAAACTCAAAAAGTATGTGTCGACCTGGCTTCCCTGTAGATATGTGTCCCTAGAAAGTTTGAATGGCGTAGCTTAAAAAATGTAGGCATGCATAGATTACAGTCACAGACTCACAGATTGCCTTTTATATATATAGATAAGGAAAATGAGAAAATCAGCTGAAAATTGCTGAAACCTTCTGATGAGTGGATTAAATGATTACAAAAAGGTTTGTCTATAAAAATTCTGGAGTTGTGGTGCTTAATATAGCATCAATCAGCTCAGCTAAATAACAAATTTCATCTTCGTATTGATATATATATATATATATATATATGAGTTGAACATATGATTCGGAATCTGACGATTATATTCCTCACACATATATTTAAAAATCATTTATTGCTTTAATACATGTCACATGTATTAAAACACACACACACACAATGTTACCATCCAACATACACCTAAACAAACAAGTGTTTCTTCACAAACATGCACTATTATACACTTTACCATCCAAATATTCCACACACATATATTTAAAAATTATCTATTGTTTTAATACACGACATGTATCTGACCAATAGAAATTAACCCCAAATCACAACTATTCTGTTTCTTTGTTTTTTAAATTTTCTCTTAATCTCTGAAGAAGTTTTAATAAAATTGAAACATGTTAGATTGAGATATGCATCCTATTTGTTATTTTTTCTTTATTATATATATATATATATATATATATATATATTGTAATGGTTGTTACAATGGTTTATAAATTCATAGTATCACTACACAAAAATTTCTGCGTTTCAAAGCTGCTACGTGCACTTCTCATCAGGTGATAAGTTGTAATGAAAATGCAGCTTCGAAACACGAAAATTTTCATGTAGTAATACTATGAATTTATAAACCATTGTAACAACCAGTACAATATAATGCTCTACGTTGTATCAAGCACTCTTTATAAGAGTAAATGCATGAACAGTAGGTAAAATCTACATGTTCTATAACTTTGTTACAACTATATATATATATATATATATATATATATATATATATACTGCCTGCTGGTAGTCCTCCTCTGTGCTTCTCTGGAGAACCCTCAGACACCTCTAATTATTGCCCTATCAGCCTCCTACCAATTTTCGACAGAGTGTTCAAGGCTATTATCAATGCTGAAGTGGTTCAACATCTCACAGCCCCTTCTCCAACAAACAGTATGGTTTCCGCTTCACCAGGTCTACTGCTGATATGCTAATGACCATCATAGAGTATATATACCAGACTCTCGTTAAGAATGCCAAAGTTTGAGCTGTTGCAGTACATATCTCCAAAACATTTGACAGTGGCATACTGGCCTTATCCGGAAACTACAGAGGTATGGTATAACTGGACTCTTATTTGACCTAATCCAGTCATTCCTTTCAAATTGCATCATGAAGGTAATATAATAATATGAAGGTATAATATATGCTTCCAGATACTAGCATAGAAACACGAGTGTTCCTCAAAGCTGTATTCTAGGTCCTACGCTTTTTCTGATCTTTATCAACAATCTCCCTGATGTAATCAGATCCCAGGTAGGCATCTACACTGACGACTCCACCATTTACTCCTATTTTCATAAGAAATCTGCTGATGCTGCCAAAGTAAACATCGCTGTTGATCTTGATAAGGACCTCTAATTTCTGGTGGTCTGGGGTAAGAAATGGCTCGTAATTTTTAATGCTTCCAAAACGAAGCTCCTATCTCTCCTGCCCACCATCAGCATGGATCAGGCTGGTCTCCCTGAAAACAAAACACTGCACCTCCTTGGCCTAACTCTCATCCTACCTCAAGTGGAATGACTACATTGAATCCATAGCTAAATCTGCTGTTAAGGTTGGTTCACTGTGTAGTGCCTCAAAGTTTTTCTCATTTGAATCCATCTTGCACATATATAAATCTACCATCCGCTCGTGCATTGAATACTGCTGTCATATCTGGTCAGGTGCTGATGCTATTCATCTCAGGGTTCTTGACAAAATCCAATGAAGAATCTGCAATGTAATCAATCTTGACCTGGTAGCTTGACTTCAGTCACTTTCTAATGGATGCAAGTCATAATGTGGCTTCTCTCTGTCTCTTCTACAAATACTTTCACGGTTTCTGCTCCAATGAGCTTTGCTCCCTGATGCCCTCTCTGCATGAATTTACTCAAGCTACTAGACTAGCGATTAGGTCCCACCCTTTCATAGTGAAACCAATCAAATGTAACCACAACTTCTACTCTACCAGCTTCTTTGCTTGCACTTCCCACCTGTAGAATTCATTTATTTCACTGACAACTACAATCTCCAAAAATTTAAATGCAATGTCACTTGCCATCACTTAGACTTGCATCCCTTCCCTGACAACCCTTGTATCTTGTTCCTCTCCCTTTCCACTCTACTCTCATGCAGCTCTCTTCACACTAGTGTTCTCATACTTCTCTTACTCATTCTCTGACACCCATTGTAACTTGTCCCTCTTTCTATTCACTCTCCTCTTATTTAACTCTCTGAACATCAGTGGCAGTAATGCCTTATTTGGGGTGAAATGATTATAAAAAATGTGTGTGTGCCTGTATTTGTCTGTAAGAATCTGAAACAGAAGTGAAAATTATGCGACAAAGTAGAAATTTATTAACAGCACATTTCTTTCTTTGCCTTCCTCAGGTTAAGATGAAAGACAGACAAAACTGTAAGTGAATAAAAATTCCCTGGGATCACTGATTTATGCCCCCCCCATTTCGAGAAATTTTTCTTCACATACATTTTTGTTTTTCTTTCATTTTAAACTGAGGAAGCCAAATGGAGCAAACACTTTATCTCCTTATCTTCATATTCATATACATACACACACCTGTATATGTGTGTACTCTCACAACTGCACACACTAAGCTGCTGTGTATCTTTAGATAAGTAAGTATCGATCACTCATATGCAAATAAAAAGTGCGTAAATGCATTTTTCTATTGGTAGATTCAATACACCAACCAATCGTCAGCTTTTGACATTTTTTCTCAGACGAGGGAATTACCAATATTTCTACAGAAACAGATCCATTTATGGCTCTACATTCAAATAGTGAATCCATCCATGAATATTCTTGCAACAACATCTGCTTACGGCTTTGGTTGGACAGCATTTTTGCTGGGATGAGGGTGAGGAACAGAGACTTGTTAGGGTTGCAAGTGAAAGCTTTTCACCATTTACTGAGCTCCATTCAAAAAATTCAATTTCACTGTTTGCTTTTGAACTTGAGCCAAAGAATTCATCAAAGACATTTTCTTGAGTTTGAATTTTGTTTATTTTTTTATTTTTTTTTTTTTAAATAAGATGGTTTTCTTTTTTAGTATTTTTCTTTTTTTATTCTAATATATTTCTTCTTTGCTTTCATTTTCTCTCATGTTCTTTGTCTTATTGCTTTCTCTCTTTCTTGGTTACTTTCTTTCGTTTTCTCTCCTCTTTTCTTATTTTCCCTATCTTCTCTTTCATATCATTTTCGTTTTCTTTTTTCTTATCTTCTCTTTCATATCCTTTTCGTTTTCTCTCCTCTTTTCTTATTTTCCTATCTTCTCTTTCATATCCTTTTCCCTCCTCTTTTCTTATTTTCCCTATCTTCTCTTTCATATCATTTTCGTTTTCTTTTTTCTTATCTTCTCTTTCATATCCTTTTCATTTTCTCTCCTCTTTTCTTATTTTCCTATCTTCTCTTTCATATCATTTTCGTTTTCTTTTTTCTTATTTTCCTATCTTCTCTTTCATATCCTTTTCGTTTTCTCTCCTCTTTTCTTATTTTCCTATCCTTTTCCCTCCTCTTTTCTTATTTTCCTATCTTCTCTTTCATATCCTTTTTGATCACATTTTCTTCTTTCATTTTTGATGTACACCAAATAATTTTTCTTTTTCTATTGTTATATTTCAAGTCAGGGCATTTGTAGCCACTTTTTTAAAGGTTGTGTCAAAGAATTTGCTATGTTTATAAAATATATCTTTATTAGAAGAGTTGTTACTAATTCCAGCCGAATTCATTGCATTCACTTACGCACAAATACCCTTGGGAAAGTTATTAATCTGTCTTTTCCTTCCAGTTATGGGTTAAATAATTGGACAGATTGGGTTCTATAGCCTTGGTTGGTAACCAGTCTACTGCAGAAAGCAATGGCAACCTACTGCGGGATAATATTCTGCCTAGTCAGTCATGTCTCTTTCAAGACATGATCGCCCAAGCGTGTTTCACGTATGGCACTTAATTGACTGACTGTTACTCATTCTATTTTCAATAGAAAAGAGTATATGCTTGATGCTTGATCGAGGGTGGATGTATATAGGATTTGCGTTAGTTTTTAAGTAGGGAGAGTAAGTGTTGTCAACTAGGTCAAGTGTTACATCTCGGAAGTCTACTTTTTTAAAGTTACTATAAAAACTAATCTTTTTTTTGTCACTCTTTCTTACTCTTTTCATTCTCTACTCTTTCCCCCTCTCCTGCATTTCTTTTTTCTCGCCTTATCTTCATATTATTTTTCTTTCTTTTTTTATTCTTTTCTGTTTTTCTTATTTTCTTTTACACTTCCCTTTCTATCTCTTTTCTTTATTTCCTCTCCTCTCTCCCTCGTTTTTCCCTACCCTCTCTTTTTCTTCTTTCCTCCAGTCTCTCTACCTCTTTTTTCTTCTACCCTGCCCTCTCCAACCCTGTTTCTTTTCACTCTTAACCACCTGCCAGGTATTCCATCCTTTATTTTCTTTTGTAAATATATCTAATATATAAGTGAACATGCCTGAATACATTCTCATTGTTGGTGTATCTGTTTACTTATTTGGAAAAGTCATCCAGAAACAACAGGGAAAAATAGTTTGGGAAAACATTCCCTTCCTTGTGGCATTCAGATAATGACAAAATACTTTGGGAAAATAAATCGTTATTATACATGGATTGATCTGAACTTTTGTCCTCGTACGAGTTGCTAACAGCACAAAGCATTGGCTGTTGTGTCTCCTACCTCCTTTAAATGTCCATCCCATTCAGTAACATTCTCAGAATTTCAGGTCCTGGGCATGACGGTAAACTGCATCCGGCAGCAAGGCCTCTAATTGGGAGGTTGTGAGGCACATGGAACCACCTCTTAATTGCTGTTGTTCCCAGGTCCACCCTGACCTGGAGTGGTAGCACCTGTTAGGGTCCCAGCTATAAACAAATAGTTAACCTCCAAACTGGGGTCAAAACACTATGAAAGTATAAAAATACATTTTTATAAAAGTATATACATAAAAATAGACTTTATAGAAAAATATGCATTTTTGAAGGAAAAAAGATTATTCTTAGCAAAACATTTTTGAATGCAAAACTGGAAAACATTTTCAGTTTTCTAAGAAAACAAAAAAAAAAATTCAAAATCAACCTTCTCACTATCACTAAATATTTTTAAAAAATCCTTAAAACACCGCCTTTTGGGCATTAAATAACCCACAGAGGTGTTGATATGCCGTTAAACAAAGCTCAAGCTCAGAATTTCAGACTAAACACTTTATTCAACCCACAGGTTTAGGCTGATCTCATTCCATAGTCAGTACTTAAGAATAATTTTTATACATAATGACAGTCATCTGAAAAATGTCAGAGTCCAGTGGGTAAAAACCGAGATGAGAAGATTAGTTTGTATAGAATAAATCATAATTCCTCATTTCAGGCATTCACACAACCAATTGCAAAGAAAACATGAATATTTTATTAATGGCAAAAAAAAAAAAAAAGTGCAGACTGAGTTGTCTCCCATAATTGATCATGGTACCCACCATGATCAGTCAAAGAGACAATGTCTAGCGGACTGTCTCTGTAAAAAGAAAGAAAATGGCTTCCTGGCCAAAACAGAGCTAGTATGAACCCATCTGGATATGAAGCAGTAACATATTTACTATCTCTCTCACAAAATAGTTGGGACGGTTAGCCGAAGTTATGCAAATTATTTATTTAGCTAGCCAACCAGCAATGTTTTGGGCACAATAGAACCAGATACAGCATTGGGGTGCAATGGATACCAGCTTGGAATGAGAAATCGGAGAGTTGAATTTGTGCATTCACTTACGTGCAAATACTTTTGGGAAAAGTATTAATTCATCTCTTCCTTCTAGCTATGGGTTAAACAGCAGAACAGATTGGGTTCTATAGCCTTGGTTGGCAATTAGTCTATCATAGAAAGTAATGACAACCTACTGCAGGGAACATTTCCTACCCAGTCAGTCATGTCTCTTTTGAGACATGATTGCCCAAGCATATATTATGTATTTGCACATATGTGAATGCAAACTCAACTCTGATTTCTCATTCCAAACTGATATCCATCACACAACAAATTTATTATTTCTATAAATACATTTCCTAAACTTATCTATTAGTAAAAAATAAAATAAGCCTTTTTTTTTTTTTTTCATTGATTGCTTATGGGGGTCCACCAAATAAATATTAAGAGTAAAAGTGATGTCACGAGTAAGGTTGAGAATCACTGAAGTAGTGTATTTGATTCCCTGGAGGTCGGGAGTTAAATCTGTGGGTCTGAAATAAACACTGGCTCAAAAATGACAGTGACAATTTCACACCAAACCTAAGAGGTATGAGAATAACATAATGCCATAGATTAGAGAGTTCCATCCAACATTTCCTAGAAGTAATTGAAGAAAATAGACACTTGATGAAGGGCAGATGTTATGAAGGTCAAAACATGATAAAGACAACAAAAATTAAGATATTGCTTTGAATTAATCAATTAAAAATTATTTCATTTTAAATTTCAAGATGTATTTGTAGAGGGAGTTATAACTGAAAATAAATAATGACCCTACCACAACATTTCTATAAATCTAAACTTATTTATAAATGGAACTGTGTGTGTGTGTGTGTGTGTGTGTGTCTGTCCATTACCTATAGACTCCAAAACGGCTGAACCAATTTTCTTGAAAATTTACACAGTTGTACTATAAGCATCTGCAAGTGTTGGTAGCTAGGTTTTGTGTCGAGGTACCCCTGATAAATATAAAAAATCGTGTTATAGAAGGAGTGGTCCGATTTTAATCAAATTTGATACACTCATAGACAAAGACATAAGAAATGATATTCACAAGTTTCAAGGTTGCAGTTCTTACAACAGTGCAGAAAATCGATTATATATATATATATATAAAATGCAATATGTTTATCTGCCTGTATGTCTGTATTTTTTTTCAGCCCTTTCATTTTAGTTTTTGCTTAGGGTTTGGCTCTAAGTAGGTATAATTGTAGTTCTTAGTCTCAGCATGATATTATTTACCCAGAGGACTTAGCCTTCAAAATTCAGTTTACAACGAAAAAAACTTATTTGATATCGATACCAGGAAATCAAAATTTGACTTACATTCATTCACTTTTCTTTCAGTCTACGGTTTCACTTTAACTGGAAACAACTATTGCTTTTTAGTGTTTCATGCCAACGTCCAAAGAGTCTGAGCTCCAAGACCATGGATTAGTTTTAAAGCTTTCATTACACCCGAGCAACGCCAGGCTATACTGCTAGTGTGTATATATATATATATATATATATATATATATATACATACACACACACACACACATTAGGTGTGATTGGTAAATTGTCGCAATTATTTTATTATTTCAAATATTCTTTAGGCTGAGTCTGAGCTCCAGGACCATGGATTAGTTTTAAAGCTTTCATTACACCCAAGCAATGCCAGGTCATACTGCTAGTACAAAATAATACTCATAAAGATTAGAAACAGCAAGCCCCGACACCATTAGATCTCAAGTTGGCATGTATGCCGATGACGCAACAATCTACTCTCGCATCGATCAGAAACCAGGTGTGGATGACAAAGTGAACCTCGCTGCCGTACTTGAAAGGGACCTCCAATCCGTAGTGGCCTGGGGTAGGAAATGGCTGGTAAATTTCAATGCCTCTAAAACGAAGCTGTTATCAACTAACCACCATAGACAATTGCATCTACCTCCCATTAGCATGGGACAGGCTAGCCTCCCAGAGAGTAAAATACTATGCCTCCTTGGCCTTACACTTTCGGCGGACCTCAAATGGAATGACTATATCGAATCCATTGCCAAATCTGCTGCTAAGAAAGTCAGCTCCCTGTGCAGGGCCCAGAAGTTTTTCCCACCTGAATCTATTCTGCATATATACAAATCTACCATCCGCCCGTGTATTGAATATTGCTGCCATATCTGGTCGGGTGCCCCTGCTGCTCTCCTTGGGCTTCTTGACAAAATACAAAGGAGGATCTGTAATGTGGTTGATACTGACTTGGCAGACCGGCTGCAGCCGCTCTCTCACTGGCGTGATGTGGCTTCCCTGTGCCTCTTCTACAAGTACTTTCATGGCTACTGCTCCGATGAGCTTAAATCACTGGTGCCGCCTAAGCACAAATTTACACGAGATACTAGATTAGCAACTAGGTCCCACCCTTTTACAGTTAAACAAATAAGATGTAACCGTAAATTCTACTCTAACAGCTTATCTCGCGCTTCCCGCCTGTGGAACTCCCTTCCACAACTCTGCTTTCCTTTCAGTTACAATCTCCAGGTGTTTAAATGTAGGGTCAATAGACACCTATCACACTAACTCCCAATTATTCTCAGAACACTCTCATCTACCCAACCCTCATTCTCGGTATCCTTACCCGCCTATCACCCACCCTCTGACATTTCCTATATTTAATCATCCTTTCTCCACTCTACGTAGCCCCCTGCGCAGTAGTGGCAGTGACATGCCTTGCTCGGGGTGAAACGCTTATAAAAAAAAACATATTAACAACAAAATGAGTATTATTTATTACCTGGTTGTTATGTGGTGTTGGAGAAACGAGAGACCATAAAAATTGTGAGTTTGGGGGGTCACATTTAGATAAAAAATGGATTGAAATCAGACCAACTGGGAAAAGGAATAAGCAAAGTGTATACAGTCTTTCTTGGATTTTTTTTTTATAGATGTGTGTAATGGAGAAAGTATGTGCGTTGTGGTCCAGTGGATATCAGCTCAGAACAAGAAATCCAAAAGCCGAGTTCGAATTCATTGCATTCACTTACATGCAAATTCCCTTGGGAAAGATATTAATCCATCTCTTCCTTCCAGTTATGGGTTAAATAACAGGATAGAGTGGGTTCTATAGCCTTGGCTGGCAACCAGTCTACTGCAGAAAGCAATGGCAACCTACTGCGGGATAATCTTCTGCCCAGTCAGTCATGTCTCGAAAGAGACATGATCGCCCAAGCGTGTTTCACATATGGCACTTAACTGGCTGATACAGTCTTTCTTGGGTGTTTTTTTTTTTTTTTTAAGATGTGTGTAATGGAGGAAGTCAAGAGATTGAACAGGACTAATAAAGTAGACATGCATAAAGAAATAAGTGAACTGACAGGACAAAAACATCCTTCTCCACAGGATGTATAAAATCTATAGATGGAACAATCATGTTGGAGAAAGAGGAAATAATCCAGAAGAATATATAAAAGATCTTTTCCACAACAAGAGAGAGAACAACCAACAATACACAAAGATGAGGACGAACCGGAAGTATTAAAATGTGAAGAGAACATAGGAGATCATGGCTCTCCACATCTCCTTATTTCTGGTGACTCTTAGTCTGTCTTGGTTCTGTCATCCACCTGCTCAGGCCCTTCAAATATGTTATCCGCTGCCTTCCTCTGTCTCTTTTTCCTTCTATCTGGCTTGTCAGTATCAGGTTCTCCAGGCTCTCCTTCCTCATTGCATGTCCCAGGAACTTCAGTTGTCTCTTCCTGATGCTCACTATCAATTTTCTTTTAAAGGAAAGAAGATGAAATTTTCATTGACGCATGTGTTGAATGCTTGTCAGATAGTACGAATGTCACGGTTTGTGTGTATAGAAAAAAGGGGGTTAATTCTTATTTGTTTAAAAAGAGTGAATTGTTGATAATTGTTATAAAGATTTTATTATAATTATTTTGACCCTAGAATTAATTTTTATGGAAACGACATAGTGACAGTATAATTAAATTTTTATTTATATTTCTTTATTAAAAAGTTACTTTTCATTTTCTTCTAGGTACATACCCTTAGACTATGCTCTCATGGTAGAACAGTTGATTCTCATTGGTTTAAAAAGAGTGAATTAAAATCATTATAACAATTATTATTATAATTATTTTTGACCCTATAATTAATTTTTATGGAAATGACAGTATAATTAAAGATTTATTTATGTTTCTTTATTAAAAAGTTACTTTTCATTTGAATTTTTTTTTCTTCTAGGTACACACCATTAGACTATGCTCTCATGGGAGAACACTATGATGTGGCCCAGTATATGATTGAACAGGGAGCACTATCAATCATTGGTGTCCAAGATATTGCTGCTCAGAAAATACAGGTATTGTTCAAAAAATATATTCAATATTGTTAATGAAAAGTTGTTGATAGAACTAAATATAATAAAAGAAACACTTGACAAGGAAAACCACCATATTTTTTTTTTTCTGTCAGTAAAGAAGAATTTTTTTATCTTTTTAAAATTTAGGTTTGTTTTTTTTTTTTAATTGGAACACATTTAATCTTTGTAAATGAATGCAGATATCAAAATTGAATTCTTTCATTGCAGGTGTTTTGCTTCGACTATAGGTTATGGATTATTCTCCTCAGTCAGTTAAGTGCCATATGTGATACATACTTTGGGTGATCATGTCTTGGTTTGCTCTCACTATAGGTTATAGATTATTCTAGTCAGTTAGTTAAGTATACATGATACACGCTTTGGGTTATCATATGATTCATTTAGGAGAAACCTAGGTAGGTTTGTCTGGCTCATTAGCTTCTATTATATATATATAAATAAAAAAAGTTTCATTAAAAATGACTGACAAGGTATTACATTGAAACACTACCTGACAGGCTTGGCCATATATTTACAGAAGGTCTGCCAAGTTCTATCACAAATTGCAAGATACTTGGACATAAGCTTCCTTGCGCAATTTGCCAAAACAACATGACTTAAAGACAACGAATACTGATAGACATTTTTTCTACTTTTATGATTTTTTTTTTATAGTCAGTTTTCCGTGGCTACCGAGTGAGAAAAACATTCAGTGAGCGAAAACGATTGTTAATGAAACATGAACTACTAAAGAAAGAAGTAGCCAGGTAAGAAAAAATTTTATCTATCAAAAAAAAAATAAACATTGAATAATGCAATTCCTATAGTAAAAGAAACTGTTGGCCTAAACGATTTCAACAATAAAAAAAATCATCATTGATTATTGGTCAACACAAATTTTTATAAAAAAAATTATTCGTTAACAATTCCTACAGAGCAATAATGAATAATTTTTTTTATTGTTGAAATAATTTAGGCCAATTCTATAGTAAAAATACATTCATTGGTTTATGAAATTTCTATAGTTAAAAATAATCATTTGTCAACAATAATTTCTACAGGGAAATATTTTTATAGCCAAAAAATTATTGGTCAGCACTAATTCCTATAGCAAAAAACACTAATTTTTATAATAAAATAATTACTTGCTACTCATTTCTACAAAATCTATAGTAAAAATCCTTAACTGATGCAATTTCTATCATAAAACAAAATATTTTTCTATGAATTTCAAAGTTACAGAAAATTTCCAATGAATGTGGTCGTACTTTCTTTTTTATCAAGAATATGTGAAATAGTTCCAGTTTTAAATTGCAGGTTTTCCTTTTCTTTATTAAAATTTTTAGCCAAAATTATATTCCATTCCTAAATTGCTAAGATACGGCAATAAAAATTTCTTTTAATTTCACTTAAAAAACAAAAAAAGACAATGGAAAGAATTGGTAATTCTTAAGCAAAGGAAAAAATTCACAATTTTTCAAATAAGACAGAATTTAAGAATAACTGCTAATCAAAATGAAATGAGCTTTTCACTGGGTGGATCATTATTTTGTCCTATCAAACTGAGCAATAAGACAGGTTAATGTTTCCCTTGCTCAAAGTAAATCAACACTGCACTCAGTGTTAAAGCTGGGGTTTGATAATAAGTCCTGACACCAAAAATTAAAATTCATAGATTTTAAATATTTTTGAACATTTACTTTTAAGAATCATCTGAAAATGGTACAAAGATACTTAATTTTTTGCTAAAGGGCAGGTTGATTTTTCATTTGATTTTAGAAAATCAACATTGCACTCAATGTGAAAGCCAGGGTTTTATGGGATGGTTACTAACGTCAAAAATTAAATTCATAGCTTTTACATATTTTTAAGCATTTACTTTTAAAGATCATCTGAAACAATATACAGAAATATCTAATTCCCGCAGGTTTTTGCTTACAAGCTGATTTCAAGAATAAATTCAAATAAAGTTAATCTTTTGTACTTAATGGAAAATATAGTCAAACCAGAATTCTTATTATAAATCTCCACAAGCAAAATATGTAATTTTTTTTTTTTACTATAGTAAAATTTGTAAAAGATTACAATATAGGCTACTTAATTATAAACATTTATTAGATCATAATTAATAACAACAAAAAGTAGATAAAGTGTATATATTACCATAATACTTTTGGGTACAAATTATAAATGAAAATGTTTTAAATTTGCATTCTTTATTGCACTAAAACTGCTGAACTGAATAACATAATACATCATAATATATCATAACTTGTTCAGTATAACGTCCCTTTGAAGTAAATGAAGGTCTTATTTGATGGCACAAAGATTTAGTAATAATTTACTTGTGCTTTGCTTCTTGTCCATGTATAATTTGTAAAGATTCAGTAATTTATAAATTTTATTAACTTTCACTGATCGCGTGTATGAAATTGCAGCGCTATGATTTTGAACCTGAACATAATCTTTAAACTAAAAAAACAGTAGTAATATGGAAAAAAATATTTTGTATCAATATTTATCATGTCAAACCCCAACTTTCAAATTGAGTGCAATACCATCGTTTCAAAATTAACCTGTCCTACTAAGCAAAGCTTATCAAATATCTATAAATATTAGTTTACTCATAACAATAGAAGTGAAATTATTATTCAGTTTATTCCTAATGTTTAATAGACAGTGAGTTTTTAAATAGGTCTTTCAAATTACTAATCAAATACCCACCCTACAAAGAGAGAAAAGTCGGAAGTTCTTTTTCTAAACCCCCATCACTCCCAGTGGAGGGGGGAGTCATTACTGCTTCTGTAACTTGTTCTTTTTACAGGGTCGGGTGTTGACCCTATACGATAGTCATGCTTAAAATGTAGGATAATATGTATATTTATTCATATATATTTTTTTGCTTTGCTATATTGTACTGATCACTGTTCTATTAACACCTGATAAATATTTATATATTTGTTTATCTGCACTTATATACAATATATATATATATATAATGTATATAACACGCTAAAGTCCGCATTCATCTACCTAGTGCTCATAGCTCAGAGGTAGAATTGCCGACTGATGTCAATTCGGTTAGGTTCCAATTCTGGCTAGATGCAATCAGATGTCTAACCGTACTGATGAACTGTTATACAGTGAAACACACACACATATATAGCCATCCGCAGAGAGATCTAAGTTAATTTTTTAGCATAATTAAATTAAACCATTTCTTAGTTGTATTAAAAACTGTTTACTATATATATATTTCTGTTCAAATGGGAAAAATTTCCTTTCATGGCTGAGCCAAGAGCTTTTTTAAACACCCCCCCATACACATACTTCTTTTTTTTTAAATATCTTTGTTTGCTTACAGGAAAAGAGCTGAAGAAGAAGGAAAGAAAAAAGATGAACGTCAAACACCCTTTGATGGAGACTATGACCTTGGACCAAGTGCTTCACTTCTTGACTCAGACTCAACAGAATTCTGTCGGTAACTTTAAGGAAACATTAGGTCAGTATTTTCACCTACTTACTTTGGTTGCCAAGTTAAGGTTCAAACTTTTTGACCAATTTAAACTCTTGTATATTTCTAATAATTGCTATCTTAAAATTAGTTTTTAATGTATTGTCTACATGTGAAAATTTGACCATATTGAAGTTACTTTCACACCTCATTATCATCTTTATTTTTTTTAAGCAAGGGTTCTAAATGGGACTGTCTGACATCTTTTCTCAACAAAATTTTGTTTCAACACTAAAAAGCAAATATTTTTTCAGAACAAAATTGATTTTTTTTTCCTTATAATTCCTGCATTCATTCATTACTTGAAATCATGGCAAAAAATTTCCAAAGAAACCAGGATGAAGAAAGAGAAGATGTCCAAGAATATAAACCAACAAGCAATTGTTAAGGAACTTGGAAGGTCAAGAAACATTTAAGAAATCCTCTCAAAATCTTAAAGCAGTGATAGCATTTTGAATCGACCAAACTATGGTGAACTTTGAAAGCAGCAGCATAGGGTAATATGGAGACTGGTCAGAACAGCAAAAATCTCAGTGGAAGAAAAACTGGTAGAAAAGTGATTAACGAGTGTATAGTGTCAATAGATAAATACAAGATGCATCGTTCAAGAACATGGACTTAAAAGATTTGTTTTAAGGAAGAAACCAGTTTTAAACAAAAAACATTTCAAGGCAACATTAAGTTGATAAAAAAAAGACGTGAATTGTGTGTTTGATATGAGATCACATTTGTTGATTTTATCAGATTTAATTGCAGATTTTTTTTATCCCCCACCCCATGAAAAAAACCATAATTTTATATAAAACTCAATGGGCAGAACCCATTTCAACTGCAGGTAGAATAGGTCAACTTATTAAAGCACAAGTTTACATTAGCTGAAGGCTATCAATTCAATAGTTTAAAATGGCTGAGAACTTTTGAATAGTTTTCTGTGCATAAAATGGCTAGCCAGTCATATCTTAGTATGACTGTATAGTAGGGTGGTTTGCCTGTCCCTTTTGCAGATGTCTGCTCAGGCAGATGTGTTTCTTCCATACAATACAGAGTCAACTCATGATTTATACTGCAACTATATTGAGCAGATTATAGTTACACTTTCTAAGAGAGAAAGTACATCTGATGGTCTGAAAACTGTTCAGTCTACCCAATTTCACTCACAGGGCTAGTGGTATGGTTTTCAGGCATTTTCCAAAGACTCTCTGGAATCACCTCTCCAGGTCAATAATATCAAGAAATATCCAATGCATCAATACTTAATTGCAAATAATTCTAATGAAAATCAAATATATTCAACATAAAAAAATAAATCAGTTCTTGCCTATACTTCTGTGATGAGGTATTATTTACATTGTTCAGTGTGTTATCCTCATCGTTATTGTCATGTTTACAACAATTCGGCTGTTGTATGCTCACAGACATTCTTCAGGTGCTAAAAATTTTGTATCAAACTTTTTTTTTTTAATCACTAGGGCTTATCATTCTCATTCCATGTGCAATGCCACTTCCAGTAGCGATGTAATTATCTCCCTTTAAGTTAAAGAGTTCATCACTGCTGTAGGCTGGTATTGAACTCAACTCTTTGGGTCAAGTCACTGGACCATAGAATGAAAATGACATATTCCAGTCAGCCAAAATATAATAAACTTGGCAATAAAGATGAGGACAACAGTCCAAATAATGTGAAAATAAATCAGTGTATTTTCCCCTAAAAATTAGAATCTATGTTCAGCATAAACAGAAAAAGAACATTTTGATAAAACTAACTCTAGTCTCAAGAACGCTTTTAAATAATGACCACATAATTTATTTTGAGGTTGCATCAGGTTAGTCATCATATCTAAGATATTGAGTCGCCAAAGATAAGATATTCAAATCAGGAGAGCTCAAAAGGTCACATGTTGCAAATGGCTGTATTGTAGAGAATTTTTGCCAGCCATTTTGGTTCGAGATTTTTTAGCAGAACCAGTAGAGTCATTCATTGTGGTTTTTATTGAAGTTTTATCAGACCATATTAAGCTGCTTGAGCTTGTTCAGTTGGACAGGTCACTTTTGAAACCATGATATTGCATTCAATTTGAAAGTTGGGATTGGACATGATAAATAATGATTTTAAAAAATATATTTTGGGACATTAACTCAATGTTAAAGTTTATAATATGTTGTCAAATTTAATAATAATCAAGAAACAAAAATTGGATATTTTTACAAATCCTATGTTTTGTGGCTCCCACTGCTCAGACCAAATTCATATAACAGTAAATGTTTCAAATTCATCCATTGTCTGTATGAAATTGGTCTGATAAACGGTGGGAGCCACAAAACATAGTATTATAATCAAGAACCAAAATACAAATCCTGTGTTGAATTTAATAATGAATTTTAACATCGAGTTCTCTTTGGAGTTAGTCTCTGTTGGAATTTACCTTACCAAATTTTAAGGATTCTACTTATACAGTAGAACCCGGATATAAGAGAGATTTCCCTGGTCCCAAATTAGAGCCTGGGGTAATACATATAAAATATAAAATAGACCAAACCCGGATATAAGAATAACTCTCTTATATCCGGGTTACACAGTATATGTATATAATCATAATTACTGTAAAAAGGATTATACCCATTAACATAACAACCTTGAAGATTTTGTCATTAACTTTCTTTTTTTTTTTCCAGATCTCAAAGAATTACAAATGTATGGTTATTGGACAGCTGCATTTATCCATAAAAAAAATTCTTATATTGCTTTTGTCATACAAACTATCAAAGACTGCCAGGCTCCTTTTCTACTATGACAAATCACTTACTGCTGCCCCTTCCTCACACTCAAGAGTTGTAAATTCCATTGCTAATAAAAGTTGCTAGCTGAAAAATCTTGTTTTGATCACATCATTGTGGACTTACCTAACATTGTTAAATAGAGTAAAAAATGATTACAAATCATCTAGACCTTTTACATAAAAGAAAGCAACCCATTATTAATAAATCTGTTTTAATCTCAGTGCTTGAATGTTAAAATGCCTTGCAAACTTCAAGCTAATGACAAGAGAAATAACATTTCGAAACTTAATTTTCTTCCCTTGAAAATGACCAATGATGGTTTGGTCTTAAAGTACTAGACTGCAAGATTTCAGAAAATAAAACTTTATTTACAAATCAACAGCCATCACTAATTTTAGTATAACCCTGATATAAGGTAAACCCGGATATAAGATAAATGTGAATATAAGAGAACTTTTATCCGGTTCCGACAACTCTCTTATATCCGGGTTACACTGTATCACAATTAGTACACCTGTCTTACTTTGAGACCTCAAACTGTTCTGCATAAAAAAGTATTACCACTGTTTACATTGCTTACACTGTTGTCCTCATCTTTGTCATATTGAGATGTTTCAACCATAGTACACTACAGCATTCTTCAGATGATATATGTTGGAATTATGAACTGCACCCTTTATTCAGTCAACCAGGGAAGATTGTCCTGGATGTTTCCATTTCAAGTTAGAAACTCAACTCTCCAAGTTTTTTTTGTTCACTTCTGCTGTGGCCAGATATTGAACTCACAACTCCGAGTCAAAAATCACTGGATCCTTGGTGATAACACCCCAAAAAGTTAAACTATAGCAACAAAGATGAGGACAATAGTTACAATACCCCATGTCAGAAATATAGACAGATCCTGAAGAAAGTCAAAGTGTACAATGGCTGAAACTTTTTCTTTTATAATCATATCGCCCCAAGCAAAGCATTTTACTGCAACTGTTTTGCAGGGGGGGGGGTTATATCAGTGGAAAGTTATGAGAAAGAGTGACAGGTTATAGGGGGTGTAAGGAATTGGGTAAGAGAAGGATGATAATACTGATGGGAGCGGAGTGGAAAGAGAAAGGAGTGTGAGAGAGAGGATGCAAATCAGTGAGATAAGAGATGACTATTGACTTTACATTTAAATTCTTGGAGATTGTAGCTATCAGGGAAGCAAGTAAATGGAAGGGAATTCCACAGGCAGGAAGTGTAAGAAAAGAAGCTGCTCGAGTAGAATTACAGAGCCCCCAGTAGTCTTTGGAACCAAACTTACAGGATGCTATGCGCTGCTTCTGGCCGCAAACGACAGCTTAGCTTTTTTAAGTATCTTCTTGCACTCATTGCGAGCAGAGGCAAAGAGGTGTCTGTTATGGTCCGATGCGTGACTCCGATAAAGCTGGAAGAAGTGATTTCGGTGGATGATGGTGGCTGAGCAAGCAGAGGAGAACAATGGGGGAGAAGTGGGATTTAAGTCTCAACTTCCTGGCTGGAATGAAAGCTTCGATGCCGGCCTTAACCCAAGAAGAGATCTCAGCCGCACAGTCTTCAACAGGAAGACTAAAGACTTTGTTCCAAGGGACACCACACAGGAAATCATGGAATGAGTCCCAATCGGCTCTTTGGTAGCAGTAAGATATTCTGCTAGTCTGAGGTTCTTGGGAGGAGTGGGAGTAGAAATAGATGTTAATGGAAACCACCGCATGGTCAGAGTTTCCGAGGACGCAGAGTTGCTTGATATTGCAAGAGTCAGGGATGGAAGTAAAAGAGAGATCTAGCAGTGAGTCAGGTCCATTAGGGTTATTAGAGAAACACATGGGGAGCTCCACCAATGGCGTAAGGGACTGAGTGATTGAAAAATTCATGGTGTGGACACCAGCAAGATGGTAGGCAATAAAGTTGCCAAACACAAATATATGTGCAGACGGATGAGATGAAATGGCCTTGTCAATATTATTGGAGATGCTATTAAGAAAGGAATAGTCGGGAGATGAAGAGGAGCAATAGCAGAAGAAGAGATAGCTAACTGAGCTCAGTAGGAAGAGATGAAAACACATATGATCATGATCTAGGGATTCAAGTGAGATATATGGACATTGGAGTCCTTTTTGAAAAAGAAGGACTCCAATGAATTCAGAAGAGAGAGAAAGAAGAGAAAAAAGAAAAGAGAGAGAAAAAGAGCTTGGAGCCAGGGAAAAATGGTATGTAAAATGGGAAGTGATAGGTTTCTTGAAAGATGTGTTAACAATCGAAGAGTTACTCCAACATGGTAGGTGAGTTATAGTAGAATTCAGAAGAGAGGATAGAAGGTTCAAGGTTAGTTTTGCAGAATGCTAGGATAGAAAGATTGTCGTTAATATTATAATACAGATGAACACAATAGTCCAAATTATGTAAACAGTTATCTCCAAATATTGTAAAAGAAAAAAAAAAGATTGGATTTTTTAAGGTTATGTTAAATTTTAAAAAACTCAGTATCTCTTGTTTTTGCACAAAGAACATTGAATTAATTTTGAACTAAGAACATCTTTATTTGAACCCTGCAGGCCGGTGCTACATAATCTGGAAAAACTGTACCAAATAATGGAAACCATTGAGGACTTGCAACATCAACTAAGACACATACTCAGTCAGTTAAGTGCCATACGTGATACATGCTTGGGCGATCATGTCTCGAAAGAGACATGACTGACTGAGCAGAAGATTATCCTGCAGTAGGTTGCCATTGCTTTCTGCAGTAGACTGGTTGCCAACCAAGGCTATAGAACCCAATCTGTCCTGTTATTTAACCCATAACTGGAGGGAATAGATGGATTAATACCTTTCCCAAGGGTATTCGCGCATAAGTGAATGCAAGGAATTCAACTGGAATTCGAACTCAGCTCTCCGATTTCTCGTTCGGAGTTGATATCCACTGCGCCACAACATACTACATGTAAGAAAAAAAATAAAGGTTTTTTTTTTCTTTTTTTTATTAGTTGGTTTTCTGCCAATAAAGAGGGTTGGAAAACTGTAGCATCAGAATCAAACACGGATCATGACAAGCAAATCAGGGAAAAGACGTTCACTTAAGAACACCTCACACATGGGACATTAAGCAGCTGAGACACCAGAAAACAACACAAGAACACTGCACACATGGGATGTTGCGCAGCCGAGACTCCAGAAAACACAAACAAGGACAAATTTGAAGCCATGCTGAGTAACATAAACAAAAATTCCTTGGTAACACACAACACTTGTGCAGTCAACATGGCACACTGCCAAGCCCTGCCTCTTCCCTAAAAATTTGCCTGCCTGTCAGTCAGTCAATTAAGTGCCATATGAGATACACACTTTGGGTGATCATGTCTCAAAGAAAAGAGAGAGAGAAAGAAGAAGAAGAAAAAGAGAGAGAGAAAGAAGAAGAAGAAAAAGAGAGAGAGAAAGAAGAAGAAGAAAAAGAGAGAGAGAAAGAAGAAGAAGAAAAAGAGAGAGAAGAAAGAAGAAGAAGAAAAAGAGAGAGAGAAAGAAGAAGAAGAAGAAAAAGAGAGAGAAGAAGAAGAAGAAGAAGAAAGAGAGAGAAAGAAAGAAGAAGAAGAAGAAAAGAGAGAGAGAAAGAAGAAAAAGAAAGAGAGAGAAAGAAAGAAAAAGAGAGAAGAAAGAAAGAGAGAGAGAAAGAAAGAAAAAGAGAGAGAAAGAAAAAGAAAAAGAGAGAGAAAGAAAAAGAGAGAAGAAAGAAAGAAAGAAAAAGAGAGAGAAAGAAAGAGAGAGAGAAAGAAAGAAAGAGAGAAAGAAAGAAAGAGAGAGAGAAAGAAAAGAAAAGAAAAGAGAAAGAAAGAAAGAAAGAGAGAGAGAAAGAAAGAAGAAAAAGAAAAGAAAAGAAAGAAAGAAAAGAAAGAGAGCTTGGAGCCAGGGAAAAATGGTATGTAAAATGGGAAGTGATAGGTTTCTTGAAAGATGTGTTAACAATCAAAGAGTTACTCCAACATGGTAGGTGAGTTATAGGTGTCATGAGTTGCATTGCTGGAGGTTAGCATCAGCCATGCTGATGGAGGGCAAAACTGGTTTTCTATGATGATTAATAAACCTTCTCTTGTTCCAGTTAGCAACTGATTGGAGGTCATTTTCTTGAGTATCTACCTGTTTTACTTACTTGAACCTATAAATAGATTCCTTTTCATCAGCCTCAGTACCTAGCTGGGAAATAATGACATCAAGATGACCACTGATGATCAGTAAAAACATAGATTCAAGGATAGAGTACTGAGGCTCCCCCACATTAATTTGAAAATCTGGAAGCATGGCTGTTCTGCACAACCGCCTTTATGATCCATTGCTCTCTATTATAATAAACATTGTCTTTTCATAAGAATGAATTATCCTACATCTAATTGATTAATTTGATCCATGAATTTAATTTGATCCATGAATTTACTTGCCAGTGCACTGCTGGTTATGTGGGACTGTGAGAAATATATTCACATAGCTTAGCGCTTAAGCAGTGAAAGGAAATTATCAAACATAACAAGACATACCTGGTATAGGAAAAACAATTTATTTGTCTTGCAAAAATATGCTGAATTTTGCTGCTACAGTGTAGCTTGGTATAGTCTCTTTTCTCTGCTTAGCTTGGTATAGTATCCTCCGTCTAGGAGTGGGATGAAAAAGACACAAGGAACTGCGATCCGCGACGTACAGGAACTTTCTTCTGGGTCAGCTTCTTTCACAGTTTCTTATCTTGGTATAAGATGATAGTGCTTAGAGAATTTTTCTCTAGGAAGGCAAGGCTTTGCCCATAGGGTATCCTTTTTAAGGTAAGAAGGGTAACAAGAGATTTTCTCTGTTACAAAGTTGTGGCATTAGCCTAAAAGATTACAAAGAATTGGTAAGATGGTCTCGATATAGCGAGACAAGTGGGCGCCAATTTAGGCCCTGCTGCAACAAAAATCCGGAGCGGCACAAATACGTCCGATACTGTTCGTGCTAGCTGAAAAAAGGAGTGAGCAAAACCATCGTGTAAAAAAAACATAAAACCTCTGGTAAAGCCCGCCTAAAGTTCAAAACGAGGTTCGGGTTAAATCAGCCAATCAGGAGACCCGTTACATCTGTAAATTTCCGACAGGACATACAATCTTACATTTGGAAACAAGAATTAATCAACATGTACCTTCGAAAATACGATTAGGCAAAATAGGTAGTATATGTTGTCTTCTCTCTACCAATATGGAATCGGCTATTGCTCGGCACCTAGTAGAAAATATAGCTGTACTAAGTCATATAAGAAAGAGTGGCTCTAGGTGGTTCCAATAATCAATTAAAGATTTTGGAATCAGTCTGCATATCTTTACGGAAGCCTTCTCTTTGCCGGCGGAAGGATTTTGCTAAGTCTCTTTATTTGTTGGGGGATATTTTATTTTAACTGTCCCTCGGTAATTCTTTAGACGCGGTTTCTCCACCCTTCGTCATAATAATATATATTTATATGTATATTTATTTTAGTGTTCCCCTTTTTTTCGCTCATCATTTTCGTTGCTTTTCTCCATGTAATTTGTGGTTCCAATTATTTTCTCCTGATGAGATGTCGGACGAAAGAGCTCTAAAGACTTAAAAAATTCTTTATTTTTAAAGTAGTGTACAAATTTATATATATATAGCCCAAAATCTTAACTTTAAAAAGTAATTTAACTCATTTAGTTGTCTGTCTTTATAAAATATGAACTCCTATTCCTTCCCTTCCTAAATATACCATTTCAACACCCTGTAACCCCGTGACTACCAGCTCTGTCCTTTTCCACTTGGTGACTGTTGTTAACCAAAAACCCCTCCACACTAACTCAGGGCCTTCGCCATTTGGAAAAACAATGTCGCTGACGTGACATAGAGTCTCTATTAGAGATCCTATGTCAAAATGTACGTCTGACACCTTTGAATTTTGAAAATTTTCTCTAATATATATATATATATATATATATATATATATATATATAAGCATGCAGTGTGCGTATAGAAGAATCCAAAGGAGTATCCTGTACATACAATGGTAGGATAACTCTAAGAGCTCTAAACATATATGCATATCAATACATATAGAGCAAATATAAGAAAAATTAAGATAGACACGTTATTTCATGGAGAATCAGAAGTATAGGCCTATACTTCCGATGCACCACGAAATAACGTGTCTGTCTTAATTTTTATTATATATATATAATGCTCTCATTACGATTGAGCTCTCTAGAGAAAAAAATTTTAAAAACAGTTTCCACTTCTGCAATATATTCAGAAATGAATCGAGTTCTTTCAGTGACTGGCATGTGTATACACTGCTTATATACAACACGTTAAAATTTCCCTTCTCTGATTCCATACGCCTATAGCTTAGTGGGGTAGCGACTCCGACTGACACCAAATCAGCTGAGTTTCGATCCTGGTCAGAAGTAAGTGGATGTGTCTAGTGAAACAGGCTTGTATGTGGATGACTAATATATATATTTTCCATTTTTAAATGAGTTATTTCGCTACCCAGGTTTCTACTATGAGCAGTGTCTTCAGGCGATTAAAAACACCACTCATGGTAGAAACCTGGGTAGCGAAATAACTCGTTTAAAAATGGAAAATATTGAAAAGTTCTACAATATAATTATATCGAACACTTTTAATACAAATGTGTACTGGTCTAACTCTATTATGACCAAAAACTAAGTATTTAACAATCTATATATATATATATATATATATTTTTTTTTTTTTTTTCCCACCTGTCATGCTCATGGAGAGAAAGAGGCAATAGCAAAGCAACATTGGCTCAGCTACTCTTTACTACCAGTTATTAAACTTTACTATCAGTTATGAAAGCTCTTGCCAAGTGTTTGCTCTTTAACAATGGCTTGTTTCTTTTTTTTTGTTTTTCTTGCTGTAATTATGTCATCAAATAGTGAAGAATATATATATTTCCCTCTTGTTATGCTCAAGTGGATGGATTATTGTTTTTTTTATGTCTTAATATAAAATAATCAATAGTAGGTACATCAACATATATGCTGCTGTCATTTTAGATGGCATACCGAGATAAACATTTTGATGACATGGGATCACTTTATTAAGATTGACTGGATTCATCCAGAGACATCATATCACTTGAGCCAATATACTAAACTCTTTCTTAGTAGCTTTTTCAAGTTTGGGTTTTTTCCCAATAAACTCCCCAAATTTTGCTGATACATCCATATTCAACAAAATGTAAAATGATTTAAAAAAAGAAAAAAAAAAAAAAAATATATATATATATATATATATATATATATATAAAAATTGTGTATTTAGGCAGCATTTTTTCATTAATGCATGTTTCATTAAATAATGTAGACAAGTTTTGTCTATTTATTTTATGTAAATTTTTTTCATATCCTCTGATAAGCTTATTATCAATAAATGAATAAAGAAAATTATTTCTTCATTGATACATAATTTTTTTTAATAATCCAATCTAAGCTTTGAAACTTACATAAACCATTTTCAAAGATGTCAAATTACATTATATATTATAAACACGGACAAACGATAATGACAAACTGTTTTTGTTTACATGGAAGATTTCCAGGCAACAACAAACTTGTGCATTTAATTGGAAATTTTCCATGTAAACAAAAACAGTTTGTCATTATCGTTTGTCCATGTTTATAATATATAATGTAATTTGACATCTTTGAAAATGACTTATGTAAGCCGAAAGCTTAGATTGGATTATAAAAAATTATTCATCAATATTGTAGTTTTCTCACTTTATTTCATGATAATGCTATTAAGCTTATCAGAGAATATAAAAAAATTATATAAAATAGACAAAACTTGTCTATATTATTTAATGAAACATGCATATATATATATATAATTCTGCATCTTTTTCTTATGTAATAATGTCAATATATTAACAGACATCAGTGTAACAAACACTCACAAACAGGAGTATAGAATAACATTCAGCATTTTTTTTTTAGACTGGCAACAAAAATTTTCTATCCAGATGCAAATCTGATTTTGGTGATATGATATTGCCTGATTTGCCATGGAAAATATTATGCCTTCTTAGTCATCTATGAGACATCAAATTCTTCATGCAGAAATCTGCTTGTCTGCAAATCAGTCAATTTCTGGCTCAATATTAGTAACTTTTTTTTCGTTACCATATTTTTTTATTTATATAATTTGTATTATTTAACTAAAGTCATTTAAAAAGAACTAGGCCCCAAAATATTCTTTTTAAAAAAAATTAAAGAAAAGAGTACTGGACTGTTATTTGATATCAGTCCTATATGGAATCTAATGCTGGGCAATCTCTTCAAAGATGAAGAGATTTGAGGTAAGAGAAATAAAGAAAAGAGTACTGGACTGTTATCTGATATCTTTCCCCCTCTATGGCAGGGAAAATTTTGTCTAAAACTGAACAGAAAATCAACATCCTCTCATAAATCTGCAATGTGATCAGTCCCAACTTAGCAGCTCGGATACAGTCACTTTCTCACCGGCACAATGTGGCTTCAATAAAACCTTGAAAAATATAGATTTACTTAGAAATAATTTGTAATTTACTTCTATCACAAACACAAATAAAGTTATGAATTTTTTAAAATGCACAAAAAATTTATGGACACCACATATATATATATATATATATATATATATATATATTTTCTTTTCATGGCTTCTGCTCCGATGAACTTAGCTCACTGGTGTCTCCTATGTATAAATTTACTAGAGCCACAAGATTAGCAACTAGGTCCCATCCTTTTACTGTGAAACAAATAAATTGTAAACGCAAATTCTACTTCATCAGCTTCTTTTCTCGCATTTCCCACCTATGGAATTCCCTTCCATTTACTTGCTTTCCCGACAGCTACAATCTCCAAGAATTTAAATGTAAAGTCAGTAGTCATCTCCTATCTCACTAACCTGCACCCTCTCTCTCATGCTCCCTTCTCCGTCCACTCCACTCTCATCAATATTCTCATCTTTCTCTTACCCACTTCCTGACACCCACTATAACCTGCCACTCTTTCTCATAACTTTCCTCCTATGTAACCCCCTGCAAAACAGTGGTAGTAAAATGCCTTGCTTGGGGCGATATGATTATTAAAAAAAAAACAAATTCTTTACTATTATAATGTTGATATAAAGTGGGGGATCAATTATACATTACTATCATTATATAAACTGATCCTTCACTTTATGACCACATTCATCTTTCTCTTACCCACTTCCTGACACACACCCCATCCCCATAACCTGCCACTCTTTCTCATAACTTTCCTCCTCTGTAACCCCCTGCAAAACAGTGGCAGTAACATGCCCTGCTTGGAGCGATATGATTATAAAAAAAAAAAAAACTGTTCCAAGAAATAGAACTCAGAATGCAACCGTTCCAAACAGAAACAAAGATCTGGAATTGGAAAAAAAGCAGTAATAGCACGTAAACTGAAAGCATGAAAAATATTCTCGATGTGGAATTAGTAAACACCAAACACATCAAATACCTCAGTGTATGTTACAGTTTTAACAAATTTAGTATAGTAGATAACATAGCCTGCATTAGGTGTAGTTTTGCTCAATACCACAAACTGCTACAGAACCAAAATATTAACCTGAAAACTGCAGATATACTCTAAAATAGCCTAATCAACAATTTCATGCATAGTGCCAAACCCATTCAGAAATATCTCAAATGTCAGTTGTATAAAACTGACATCTTAAATCAATGATTAGAAATGCCTTTGAGCAAGTGATGCATGCGAGTCTTGGTGAAGACTATTCTTTAAACCTTGTGGACTGGTGCTACAGAGTCACAAACAACTGTATCAAATAAGAGAAATAACATTGCTTGAGGACTATCAACAGCAGCAACAACTAAAATGGATAGCACATGTAACTCAAAGAGAAAATAATGACAATCAAAAGGAACAAAACGTTAGGAAATACCCATCAATACTGGAAATACTAATAAGAGTTACGGGACTCAAAAAATTTATTTACCTGAAAAATTGTTTTAATAAAATTTTTGTAAATTTCAACTGACTCTAGTACTGATTACATAGTCAATGAATACTGAATGTTTCCTTATAAGGAAGCAGCTCATTTTGTTTATATATAAAAAATATAATATAATAATAGTTACTAATGAAAGTACATTCTACAGTTGAATATTTACTTTTAAAGTGCTCTATACAAAGGTAGACCATAGATATATGGTTATTATTATTATTATAATAGCTATAAAGTTTTGGCATCAAAACACCATCATCAGGCAGTAAAATGTGGCTAATTTACTTTATATATATATAAAGACAAGATGTTTGTGTGTATGTATGTTTGCATGTTTTTTATACAAATCCACAATTTTTATCCGATTCTCACCAAACTTCACACAAATATTATTTAGGCTTCTGGTCAGATCATGGGCTACTTATTTTTTCTGATTTCCCCCAATATCAAATCAATACGCTGATATCTGATCAGGTCTGATCAAGATCACAATTTCAGCCCTTTTATCGCAGTTCTTGCTGCAGAATTTGCTATAACTTGGTAAAATTATAGTTTTTAGTCTCAAACATTAGTAGATCTTCTCAGACAACTCATTTTCCTCGATATCAGAAATCGATACCCTCGATATTCTATCAAATCTGATCACAAACCGAATATGGCTCATTTTCTCCAATTTTACTCCCGATGGGTACGATAAGTTTTCATGGACTTACTTCGGTTAGTTTATCCTTGGATGACTTATTTGACTTCGATATTGGGTCTGATCAAAATCAGGTTTTCAGCCCTTTTGTTTTGGTTTTTGCTTCGAGTTTTGCTCTAAGTAGGTATAATTGTAGTTCTTAACAACCTACATTTTTTGTGCTAACATCCAAAGACTCTGAGCTCGAGGACCATGGATTAGCTTTAAAGCTTTCATTACACCCGAGCAACACCAGGCTGCTAGTATATATATATGTATATATATATATATATATAAGGTGCGATTGGTAAATTGTCGCAATTATTTTATTATTTCAAATATTCTTTAGGCTGAGTCTGAGCTCCAGGACCATGGATTAGTTTTAAAGCTTTCATTACACACGAGCAGTGCCAGGCTATATTTATATATGAAGAAATATATAAAACCAAATAAATTAACCTCATTTTACTGCCTGATGATGGTTTTAACACAAACTTTATAGCTATTGAGTCACAGTATGATATTATTATTATAAATTACCATATACATCTCACACAACAGTAAAAAGAAGTACAAGTCAGATCAGTAGACAGTTATTTAAAAAAATGCTAAATGCATAATCAAAACAAGCTGAATATGCAGAGTCAAGAATATATTAAAGATTGAAATGTTTGCCACTTACATGTAATCCAGGTTTCAACCATGTCAGTCATGAAACTGATATGGTTTAAACTGGGATTGCAAATCAGTAGTTAATATAAAAATACACATTTTACTCTTACTCAGATACTCCTCTCACTATCAAGCACTCTCCACAAGATATTCAACAAAAAAAAAAAAACACAATAAAAAGATATTCAACAAAAAAAAAAACACAATAAAAAGATATTCAACAAAAAAAAAACACAATAAAAAGATATTCAACAAAAAAAAAAACACAATAAAAAGATATTCAACAAAAAAAAAACACAATAAAAAGATATTCAACAAAAAAAAACACAATAAAAAGATATTCAACAAAAAAAAAACACAATAAAAAGATATTCAACAAAAAAAAAACACAATAAAAAGATATTCAACAAAAAAAAACACAATAAAAAGATATTCAACAAAAAAAGAAAAAACACAATTTAAAGATATTCAACAAAAAAAGAAAAAACACAATTTAAAGATATTCAACAAAAAAAAAAAAAACACAATTTAAAGATATTCAACAAAAAAAGAAAAAATACAATTTAAAGATATTCAACAAAAAAAAAACACAAAAAGATATTCAACAAAAAAAAACACAAAAAGATATTCAACAAAAAAAAAACACAAAAAGATATTCAACAAAAAAAAAACACAAAAAGATATTCAACAAAAAAAAAAACACAAAAAGATATTCAACAAAAAAAAAAAACACAAAAAGATATTCAACAAAAAAAACACAATAAAAAGATATTCAACAAAAAAAAAAACACAATAAAAAGATATTCAACAAAAAAAACACAATAAAAAGATATTCAACAAAAAAAAAAAAAAAAAGAAGATATTCAACAAAAAAAAAAACAATAAAAAGATATTCAACAAAAACCAGTTTCTGTTGCAAAGGGAACATGACATAAAAAAGCAGAACAGGAAAGCAACCAACAAACAAACCCTTATTAATGTCCCTTAAATGGCAATTGCTTGCAAAACAATGCAATATACAAAGACAATGTAAAATTATCAGATAAAGAAAAATGAATATACATAGAAGTAATTGTATTTTCCTGGAAACAGAACCTATGCATACAAAAATATGTGAACTGTACAATGCTTTCTAATTATCCATGAGAAATAAAAAGCAACAGCCAAATTAAACCAGAAATATCATGGAAAATAAAAAAAACAGTAACAGCCTACAACAATAAATTCCAAAACTAAACTGTCTCTGAGGAGAAAATAGCTACAATCACCTTCCCAGATCAACACAAATTTTTATTAAGTCGGAAAATAAAAAATAAATAAGGAAAATAAAATCAAAATAAGTAAATTGTAATGGTGGCATCACCCATTCAATGGAGTGAATTCTTCCTACAACTACATATACTTCCCCTCACAAGAGGTGGTAGCAGAAGAGTGATAGGCAGTGACAAAGTGAGATAGCCTGCACCACTACCATACGACCATTGCAAGTCACAGTTCGAGGACAGAATTATAGTATTACTACCTAACACGTATTAATTGTTCGACTAACAGAGTTCCAAGTATTTGGCTTTCTGATTTGGTTGTTGTATTATTTCTTGCTGGACTCATAACAGAGTCCACAACATATATATATATATATATATATATTAAAAATAGAAAAATGGAAAGAAAATTAAATAACCATGAATCAGTCAATCAGTTAATTGTCATATGTGATACACGCTTGGGTGATCATGTCTTGAAACACTTGGGCAAAATTTATCATGCATATGAACTGCAAAATCATATTACCCTTTGTAGTGCTAATGATGGAGGACATGTGGAAACTTAAATAAAATTCCAATAAACCTTGAAAAATATAGATTTACTTCTTTCTAATCCTTTTTACAAATTATTTCTATCACAAATATGAATAAAGTTATGAATTTTTTAAATGCACAAAAAATTTATGGACACCCTATATATATATTTCATGGTGGCATCACCCATACAACAGATTGAACTCTTCCAACATCTACATATATTTCTCCTCACAAGAGATAAGCAGAAGAGCAGAGATAATAGTGATAGATAGAGATAGAGCAGAGACAGTGAGATAGCCAATACTTCTAAGGTAACTACCATTGCAAGTCCCAGTTCTAGTATTACTTCATAACCAGTATTTATCGTTCTACTAACAGAGTTTTACGTATTTGTATTTTGCTGTGTTTAGTATATATAATGCTATTTCCTATTTTGTTTGTTGTATTATTTCTTTCTGGACTCTTAACCAGATCCACGATAATAATAACAGTATAACATTGTAGTCATAGTCTTCAGAAATGTATATGAGATATACCTCAGAGCAAATGTCTGTAAAAATCGAAAATTCATTTGATACACCAAGTATATAGCATTATTATTATTATTAATATTAATAATGATAATAATATGATATTCTTAGATAACGCTAAATATTTTCGACAAGTTTACTGAATAAATAACTGAATAAATCCCAAAACTAAACTGTCTCTGGGGAGAGAATAGGTATAATCACCTTCCCAGATCAACACAAATTTTTATTAAGTCAAAAAATAAAAAATAAATAAGGAAAATAAAATCTAAATAAGTAGATTGTAATGGTGGCATCACCCATTCAACAGAGTGAATTCTTCCTACAACTACATATACTTCCCTTCACAAGAGATGATAGCAGAAGAGCGATAGGCAGTGACAGAGTGAGATAGCCTGCACCACTATGAGTCACAGTTCAAGGATTGAATTATAGTATTACTACCTAACCCATATTTATCATTCTACTAACAGAGTTCCAAGTATTTGTATTTTTCTGTGTTTAATATATATATCGTTATTTTCTGATTTGGTTGTTGTTGTATTATTTCTTGCTGGACTCTTAACCAGGTCCATGACATAAATTAAGTAAATAATAAACAAATTAAACTATGAAGACACAAATCAACATAAAGGTCATCAATAATAAATAATAAATTCAAGAAACGACACTATAAAATAGCTCCAAATAAAGACCATTTGAAATCACAGTTACTTCTACTCAGTAGCCTCTAGAAGTGTTTCCCAACACTGTATGTATTAACTTGCATAGATATACAGACTCCCAAGAAGAAAATTCAAAATTCCCAAAACTAAACTGTCCCTGAGGAGAAAATAGCTATAATCACCTTCCCAGATCAACACAAATTTTTATTAATTAAGTCGGAAAATAAAATCTAAATAAGTAAATTGTAATGGTGGCATCACCCATTCAATGGAGTGAATTCTTCCTACGACTACATATACTTCCCCTCACAAGAGGTGATAGCAGAAGAACGATAAGCAGAGACATAGTGAGATAGCCAACACTGCTACCCTAACTAACATTGCGAGTTCCAGTTTGAGGATTGAATTATAGTATTACTACCTAACCCATATTTATCATTCTACTAACAGAGTTCCAAGTATTTGTATTTTTCTGTGTTTAATATATATATATATATATATATATATATATATATATATATATATATATATCGTTATTTCCTATTTTGGTTGTTGTTGTGTTATTTCTTGCTGGACTCTTAACCAGGTCCACAACATAAATTAAGTAAATAATAAACAAATTAAACTATGAAGACACAAATCAACATAAAAGTAATCAATAATAAATAATAAATTCAAGAAACGACACTATAAAATAGCTCCAAATAAAGACCATTTGAAATCACAGTTACTTCAACTCAGTAGCCTCTAGAAGTGTTTCCCAACACTGTATGTATTAACTTGCACAGATATACAGACTCACAAGAAAAAAATTCACTTAATAAATGATTCTCGAATTGTTCCCCTTAAAAATGAAATTGTGTACCCTCACATTTGGAAACATGGATTTTGAATAATTTGAAACAACTATTACCACCAGCCAAAAAATCAATTAAAATAATACAACAGACCAACCAATAATAGTCCTGGGCATGACGATAAACTGCATCTGGCAGCAAGACCTCTGATTGGGATGTTGTGAGGAGCATGGAACCACCTCTTAATTACTGTTGTTCTCAGGTCCACCCTGTCCCAGAGTGGTAGTACCTGTTAGGATCCCAGCTATGGGCAAACAGTTTTGACCCCAAACTGAGGTCAAAATACTATGAAAGTATAAAAATAGACTTATGTAAATATATACATAAAAAAATATACAGTTTTGAAAGGAAAAAAATTATTCTCAGCAAAACATTTTTGAATACAAAACTAGAAGATATTTTCAGTTTTCTAAAATAAAAAAGAATAAAAACAAATTTTCATTAAAATCTGACTAAATCTCACAATAACCAAACATTAAAGAATACCTTAAAACCCCAACTTTTTGACATTAAATAACCCACAGAGGTTGATATGCCATTAAACAAAATTCAAATCAAACAAAAACCTACCAATAATGCACCATTGAGAAGCATATATAAATAGTTGAGCCAACACACATCCTGAAGAGGGTATTTAAATATGTCACTGCCAAGTGTTGACTTCAATGTTCACTATATATATTGTTACGAACCCCTAGCTGAGTTATTAGATCAGCATAGAGAGCTCAATAGATGTTATCCAGAGCAATATGGTATTTATAAAGGAAAACTCAACACATCATTTAAAGTGGTTATAAATTATAATTCATTTCTATGAACTAAATTAGTTCCTTTCTCAGGAAAATATTTGTATTAAATAGAACGAATATAGTGTGATCTGAAGAAATGAACTATAATTTATAACCACTTTAAATGTGTTGAGTTTTCTATATATCACATGTGTGTGTGTGTGTGTGTGTGTGTGATAATTACAGACTAATATCCTCATCACTGCCCCTCTCCCCCACCACAAGATAATAATAGCTGTTCCTTTATAAAAACAAAAGATTTGAGGATGAGGAAGAACTAATTTTTTTCTATGCAATGTATGCCTGATGAAGACCAGATTGGATGAAATATAATGAAACAATAAAATCAGAATTTCTGCCCAAATAGTTTTGGCAAAAACTGTATAATCTAAAAGCAAAGTAATTAAAGCAGATTAACTTAAATCACTGGTGCCCTCAAGGTGGGAGTTTGCACGAGATACTAGATTGGCAACTAAGGTCCCACCCTTTTGCAATGAAATCGATGAAATGTAACCGCAATTTCTACTCCAACAGCTTCTTTTCTCGCACTTCCCACCTGTGGAATTCCCTTCCGCATGCTTGCTTCCCCGACGGCTATAACCTCCAGGAGTTTAAATGTAAGGTCAATAGACGCCTCCTAACACACTAACCCTCCCATTCTCTCCAATTCTTCCCCTATGTACATCTTAACTCATCTATCGCCCTGTGTAACCCCCTGCGCTATAATGGCAGTGGAATGCCTTGCTTGGGGTGACATGATTAAAAAAAAAAAAAAAAAAGGCAGGCACGGTTCATTGAAGAAGATACGTTATCTTGGGTTATTTTTTGAATCCAAAAGTGGGGGATCAATTTATTTCCCCAAATGTTATATGAGGAAAAAATTTTAAAAATGCACAGTAAAACAATGTTTCCAAGAAATTTTTCTTGGAAAAAAAAGATGAACATTTGTACAATTCTTGAGTAGACGGCACCCAAACCTTTACACTTTCTCTGACAGACGTCTGCCTGATCACCCATTGTTCATGCGTATCTGGTGTTACATGCTTGCTTGCACAAAAATAATTACTCCCATCAATAGATTTTTCATTGATCAGGGCTATATATAACATATAGAGTGTGTGGTGTGTATTACATGTACATAAATGAGAGAGAGAAAGAGTGCAAGGAGTAAATTGTCGTCATTTTTATTTTAAATTTCAGAGGCGCATTGTTTATATATATATATATATATATATATATATATATATATATATACATACATACACACACACACTCATACATGTGTAAGTGTGTGGGTATCAAAATAGGAAACGTATCTCAATCTAACATGTTTCAATTTTATTAATACTTCTTCAGAGACCGAAAGAAAACTGAAAAAAAAAAATCAAAAGAAAGATTATGTTGTGATTTGGGGTTGAGTTCTTATTAGTCAAATATATTAATTAATATTAATTAATTATTAAAGCAATAGATATTCTTTCAATATATGTACGAGGAATAATATATATTTTAGTCATAATGTTTAGCACTAAGATTGTTTTCGCAGTAGTTTTATTGATAAAGGCTATTTTGGCAAGCACGTTTTTTATCGTAAAGTGCTTAATAGGTGGAGGTAGAGCAGTGATAGTTTTAGTGCAAAGAATTTGTTCACTTTAACTGGTCAGGTTCATGCTTTGAAGTTTTGTGCAAACACTTATGATGCCGTCACTCACTGGGTTTCTTATTGTTGAGTAGGTTTTTTTTTTTCTTATTTATAAGGAACTCAGTGTGATTTGACATTTTGTGGGATTGGTCTTAGCGATTGGTTGGCTGTTTTTTTATTTTCATTTTTTATTGTTCAGGTGTTTGAATTGTTTTATATTGAATAGTTGTCTGCTTCATTGCTTGTTTTAGTTGGTTTGTTCTGGTCCTTTAGGTTGACATCTTTTATTGACACCAACTACCGAAAGAACCCTTTATTAAACTAAAAGACCACAAAGACATCCTTAAACCAACATGCAGACTAATAAACCCCACAAAATTTAACATCAGAAAAATAAGCAAACAAAATAGAAGAAATATGCACAGAAACAAGACATAAACTAGAAATAAACAAACAGAAAAATACAAAAGAAACAAACAATTTTTTCAACAATATTACCAACAAAAAGAAGTTCTCATTCATACAACTAAACATAAAAGATTTCTAGACATCAGTCAACCAACAAATAATGCACTAAACTTGGCAAAACAATATACAAACATCCCAGAAGACCTAAACAAACACTGCAGAAAGTCCATGCAATAATAACAAAATATGACTAAAAATACCCAACACCAACAATGGCTACAACTTCAATGTAACAATGCAATGCTATGATGGCACAGAATTATGTGAACTTATAAACATATGAATCATCAACAAAAAAGATTTAGGTTTATACAGAGACAACAGAATTCTGAAAACCCGTAGTACTAAAACTATGGAAAATATAAAAAAACAAATGATAAAAATCCTCAACACCCTAGGATTCACAATTGACATAAAAACATATCTAAAAATAGTTAACTTCTTAGACATTAAAAACAGCAATACAATAAAAACCATACAAAACCAAAAAAAAAACATATATATATAGTGTATCGAGGCAGCAGATAATTTTCTAAACATATACTGTTAAATATAAGAGACAAATTTACGAACTGTGTTTGCTATTTTTGGTAACTGTTATTGTTGCTTAGCAAAGTTTTATGTCAACACAAGATAAAATTTTCACTGATGGTGGATGTTAACATCCTTGTAACCTATCTGAAGATGGCTCATGTGAGCCGAAAGCTTAGAACCAACTTAATAAAAAATTATCCAAATATTGGAGAATTTTTGTCTTTATTTTCACCTGAAACTAAAGCCAAAATACGATGTTAGAATGGCTCATGATTAAACATAATAAACATTCATTGTCTCTTATATTTAACAGTATATGTTTAGAAAATATATATATATATATATATATATATATATATATATAAAAATTGTGTGTATTTTTGGCAGCATTTCTTCATTAATACAGGTTTCATTGAATAATATAGACAAGTTCTGTCTATTTATTTTGTGTAAGATCCTTTCGTATGATCTGATTAGCTTGATAGTGTTGTCATGTTGTCACTAATATCTCTCCAACCGACCCCAATGAAAGAATTAAGTTTATCATATGTTACGCTAAATCCACAACATCCAACTCAATCGTCCACAACGACTCCTCCCCCACCGTTAGCGATTTGCAAAAAAACACTGTAGTTTATAAATTCAAATGCCCTTTTCGAGAATGTATCTCTAACAAACTAAATAATATCTACATTGGACATACTATGAACTCGCTTTCGCGGAGGCTTACATTACACTTAAATGAAAATTCCAACATATTCCGACATTTAAAACACCACGGCTATCAACACACACTTCTTAGAAAAACACTTGTTGAAAATACATATACACTTAGACAAGAAAATAATAAACGAAAACTTAAAATTCTAGAAGCTATCTACATCAAACAGTTTAAAACTAGCTTAAATAAATTTCGACACTTCCACTAACATACTCCAATGCTTATAATTGAAGGGAGAGGTCATAGTTACTATACTTACCCCCTACACCCATAGTAGTAGCAGTTCCCAGACCAATCCCTTCATGCCACTATACTCTCATGTGTCCAAAAGCTTTTAACATGCTCAGTTAAAGTGACAAATTCTTTGCACTAAAACTATACATATATGTATGTGTGTGTGTGTTTTGGAGCACTAGTTTGATATGTGACTTGTAAGGTGTCCTCTGAAAGAGATGATAGTGTGTCAAATAAATATAGGTAATTGGTAGTGAATTCATCCTGCTTATAATTATAATGCCTCTGATTGCAGTAAAATATGTTGATGTTTTGTTAGTGCCATGCATTTTTGTAAGAATAATTTCATTTGTTTATCAATGATTTAGTTGGGAAAATTATTGTTGACTAATGTCTGATGTGTTTTAGTCCACAGAAAAATTTTCTTTAAGACATAAAATTTTGGTGTGCTTTATTTAAGAAGTTATTTTTATTATTTCATTAGTTTGAATGTGGTGTTGCTATCATCATGATAAAATGAAGCTTTCATGGTACCGACAAGTAGTAGTTTTCAAAAAGTTGCTGATTGAATTTTTGGTAGAGGAGTTGATGTGTATTTGTAGGTGCAGTCTATTTATTGTTTATTCAACGGGGACATTGGTAAAAAGATTTTCAACATGAATCAAAGCTAGAGTATTTCCTATGGGATTTGTTGCTTTTAAGATATGGAGAAATTCATTTATTGATGCGATGCTGTAATTGTTGGGTTTGTATGGAGAAATTATATATATATATATATATACACACACACACACACACATATATATATATTCTAAACATATACTGTTAAATATAAGAGACAATGAATGTCTATTATGTTTAATCATGAGCCATTCTAAACGTCTTATTTTGGCTTTAATTTCAGTTGAAAATAAAGACAAAAATTCTCCAACATTTGGATAATTTTTTATTAATTTGTTTCTAAGCTTTTGGATCACATAAGCCATCTTCAGAGAGGTCACCAAGACGGTAACACAATAACATCCACCATCACCGACGATTTTATTTTGTGTTGACATAAAACTCCACTAGGCAACGGCAATATTTACCAAAAATAACAAACACAGTTCGCAAATTTTCAATGCGGTTCTATGACATCACACCGCGTGATAGCGTGAAATGACAACAGAACCATATATTTAAATGCAATGTAATATGTTATGACCAGATTTAAACGTGATTTTATTAAGTGTGGGTTGTTTGGATTTAATGTACATGGCCTCCAATATCTGAATATACACATACATACATGCTCTTTCACACACAAACATATATACACACTTCCATACACACACATAAATGTATACATACTTTTACATGTATATACACATGTGCATGCACACTTTCTCAGACAGTTGAAAATTTGGATCAAAATCTGACAAGATGAATAGAATAAGTCAAAGAACAGGTAGGAAAAAAAGTATTTTTCTAAAATGTTTCACTTTAAAAAATCTCTGAAGAAACTTAAATGATTGAAAAATTTTTTTTTAAAAAATCTAGAGACTGTATACTGAATAAGGTTTGATTTCATTGGTCAGATATGTGTCATGTGTAATAAAGCAATGGATGAATATTTTTAATTGTAGAGAAAATAAAACCTTTCTGCTAATATACGTGTGTACCATGTGTTATAAAAACAATCATTTTTCTAATGTAGGTGTATCTTTGCAAAAATAATGCATGTGTCAAGCGTATTTAAATTATAGACAAATTAAGTGTGTTTAAATGTCAGTAATGTTAGTATGTGTATGAATGACAAAACAAAATACATTTCTGTTCAAAATTGTAGCGAAATAATGTATACACTTGAGGAACTGCAATTAAAATTTTATTTATTTCTTTTGTGTCTATAGAAGTGTATTTTTTTTTTTTTTTTTGCTTTTCTGGATATAAAGTGCATAAAAACTGTCTAAAAGTTCTGCATTTGTGAGTAATTTTGGTTATTCTCCTAACCAACATCAAAAACAATTGCAAAAAGAAAAATTTTCCTATTTTTAACTAAGTGTGTAGATCATATGCAGGTGCCTGAACTTTTAAGAATGTTTGATTTTGCAAACAGCATCAGCACATTATGGCTGTGTTCATTGTTAATCTTGTTGAATGTTGGCTTTTTCTTTTTAATTTTAGGGCTTCCATTACATTTTTTAAATCATTTTCACAAGTGGATTAGGCTATTATACTTTGTATTTTCTACTAGTATTTTTGAGGTGGAGTTTGCTAAGTTTGTGTTTGAAGGAGTCTTAATTTAGGTATGGTGGAGTAGGTGGAATGTGAGTCATTTAGATAAGCATGTAGTAGTATGACTAATGCAATTATAAGATAAGTTGGAACTTTATCTCTATGTTCAGTTTTGTGATTACTTTAGAAATCGCAGTCTAATTTGGTTAAAGGGGAAAACTCTTTGTAAATAACAATGCCCTATCTCTACCTCGATATTGAGCACTTTACAATAAATATAAAAACCTGCTTGCCAAAATACATTTTATCAGTAAAACCACTAAAAACAAGTTTTGCTGCTAAACATTCGCACAAACACACACACACATATATATATATATATATATATATTTTAATTCAGATACTTCAATCCAAGAGAAAAAAAGCAAGGAAGGTAAATTCCAAAAACTAATCCTAATTAATATTAAAAATTTTATTTTAATATTAAAAAATGATACAGGAAGAGAGCTCCATGTAATAAAATATTACAGAGCAAATATATATTAAAAAAGGATTAATTCAAAGATGTTGAATGGTCATTTCGATATGAAGATCCTCACGGGGGATAACACATCACCTCAGCAACAGGAAAAATCCTTTCAGAAACTGGAGAAGGATTTTTCTGTTGCTGAGGTGATGTGTTATCCCCCATGGGGATATCTTCATATCGAAATGGCCATTCAACATCTTTGAATTAATCCTTTTTTAATATATATATATATATATATATATATATATATATATATATATATTTGGTTGTTTAATTACTTAGTTTTTGGTCATAATAAAATTAGACCAGTGTACATTCGTATTAAAAAGTGTTCAATACAATTGTAAAATTTTTGAATATTTTCCATTTGTAAATGAGATTACGCGAACCAGGTTTCTACCATGAGTGGTGTCTTCAGGCAGTTTTCAATAACTGATTTTTCATTGGAAAACATATATATTAGTCATCCACATACAAGCCCGTTTCGCTGTATCACAGTTCATCAGTGTGGCTAGACATATCCACTTGCTTCTGGCCAGGATCGAAACTCGACCGATTTGGTGTCAGTCGGAGTCTCTACTCCCTAAGCCATCGGCGCATGGCAACAGAGAAGGGAAATTTTAACATTTTGTATGTAAGCAGTGTATACAGACACCAGTCACCAAGAGAACTCAATTCATTTCTGAAGAGTCGCGCATATAGCCGAAGTGGAAACTGTTCTTAAAATTTTCTTCTCCAGAGAGCTCAGTCGTAATGGGAGCATAAAATATTAGCCATATGAGCATTCTAAAATAACTGATTTTACCGTTTACCCTTTTTTTGTGACGGTGTTATTTTTTTTAGAATGCTCATATGGCAGGGAATTTTTGAACTCGCAGTTTTTAAAATGTTAGTCTGCTTATGGAACTGATACTGAAACAGATTAACATACATAACAATGTCCAAGGAAAATGGTTGACTTCTCTTCATTTTAACATCTCGTAACATTGCACTACACATGAAGAAGTTCTAAAACTAAAATATTCTGTTAATCTTTTTGAATGATTTCTGAGTGTTTTTATAGTTGCCAACACTATTTATAGATATGTAATTTGGAATAAAGCTCATTTCGTCTTTTTGCCTTGATAAAGTCCATCACAGGACAAAACACGTAGGCGAGTTAAATATAGTTTTTGTTTTTGTTTTTTTTTGTAAATCATATCACCTCGAATAAGGCAGTAATGCCACTGGAGTGCAGGGAGCTACATAAGAGTGAAAAGATTGGATAAAAGAAAGCCAGAAACCACATCCTAAACAGGGAACAAGGGATAAGCCTCTTCACCTGTTCAATAGACGTGGGTGGAGTGTGAATCGGGCGATAGTTTAGTCTATTTACTCTAATTGAAAAAAAGAAAAGGAGTGAAAAGATTGGAAAAAAGAAAGCCAGAAACCACATCCTAAACAGGGAACAAGGGATGAGCCTCTACACCTGTTCAATAGACATGGGTGGAGTGTGAACCGGGTGATAGTTTAGTCTATCTACTCCAATTCCTCTTGTTTTCTTTTTATATATATATATTCAGATATTGGCAAATAAGCATATTAATATCAGTCTATAAACGCAATGGTATCTCATAATTTTAGGATATTAAGATGTTAAATAAAACCAAATTTAATATCCTTATTTTTTTAACTAGAATGCTCAAAAGCTATTGTTTGTTATTTTCAATTATACATAAATACATTTAAAAAAAAAGGCTTCTAGCTATGGGATAAATGGTAAAATTCTTATTCTCAAAAGAAATTATTAACAAAATATACAGTCACAAAAAGAAAGAATACCAAATAGATTTCAGCTTTATACACAAAGAGTTAATAAGCCATTAAAAAGAAATTCTATTTAACTAAATGTAAAATGGCTTATTTTAACAAATTAATTGCAATATACTATTTCCATTAAAACATTTAACCTTTTAAAGTTAAATGTTTTAATGGAAATAGTATATCGCAATTAATTTCTTTAAAGAATAATATTTTGTCAAAAGATCATTATTACATGAAATAAGAAACAGCTTGCAATTTATTATAAACTTGATGTTTCAATGAAAACACAAAAGAATCTATTCATATTTTTCTATTAAACTCTACAATTGAAGTAATATTACTCATTTGACGTAAGCAAGGCTGTCCTTTTTGCCACATTGCAAATCTCAAACATGGCAGATTAATCAATAATTCAAGGACAATGATCAAGGATGTGCCATTTTCATTTCCGCCAATGCCGTCAGCTCGGTAGAATTGGTAGCAGTTGAAGTGGGAAAAGGCTATTGATTATCATTTCTCAATGATGGCCACCATTCCCACTTTGCTACCCTCCCAATTGCATTCCAGAAATTTTACCTTCAAGTGTCAACAGTTGCTTGTATCTGCTTCTCTCTCTGGTCGACAACAAACAGAAGTATGTCACCCCACTGTTTTTTAAGAATGAGATGACGATGATGATGTTTGGGTGGGTAGAAGGAAAAAAAAAACAAAATTATGCGTAAAGAAATTATTTGGAATTATTATTATTATTTATACATTTATAGACAGCCAGAAAGATAGACAGTCACACATAATTTATTCGTGTGAACATTTTTTCTTAAAAAAAAAAAAAAAAAATCAATAGCCGTATTCGAGTAGCTACTTTTTTCAGTAGTTCCATTTTTAATTATATATATATATATATATATATATATATATATATATATATAAAATAGAAACACACACATGAATACAAGAAATTTTGTTAGGAAAATATGTCATTCGGCAGGATTTGAACCTGCAACCCCTAACCAACATAGGAGAAGCATAGGGGAGAAACTATCAAACGTCAATTAAATCTCAGCCAGCTAGGGTTGAACAATGCAACTTTTAATAATCTGTTGAAATAGCTATTCCCAAATGTAAAATTTTGAATTTACATACAAAATAAATGAACATCTGCTCAGTAAATTAAATTTTCATTGAGCTCCATTGGAACAGTGTCAATATTTGATCTAATATGACTAGGATCCATTAGGATTATTTACTAGTCTTCTCCCGGATTGATTACTGCAACTATATATAATATATATATAAACCTCGTCTGATCAAGAGGCTATCCATGGTCGAGTGGCCAAGACGGTACCAGATCAAATGGTATGCTTCCCCTATGTAATAGGAGTCGCAGGTTCGAATCCTGCTGGGTAGCACACATTTTCGTAATAAAAATTTATCGTAAATAATCAGGCCAGTAGATAAAAATATAAAAATACTGTTTAATTAAAAACAGAATATCTACTTAAATACGAGTATCGGTAAAAATAATGTTCAAAATAATTCATTACAAATTGTCGGTTGCTTATAACCAAGTTTCGTTAAAATTCGTTAATTTCCATAACATGTTTTTATATATATATATATATATATTTTAATTCAGATACTTTAATCCAAGTGGAAAAAGCAGGAAGGTAAATTCCAAAAACCCAATCCTAATTAATATTAAAAATTTTATTTTAATATTAAAAAATGATACAGGAAGAGAGCTCCATGTAATAAAATATTACAGACCAAATATAAATTAAAAAAGGAATTAATTTAATGATGTTGGATGATCATTTCGATATGAAAATCCCCACGGGGGATAACACATCACCTCAGCAACAGAAAAAGAGTTTCTGAAAGGATTTTTCTGTTGCTGAGGTGATGTGTTATCCCCCGTGGGGATATCTTTTCATATCGAAATGATCATCCAACATCATTGAATTAATCCTTTTTTAATTTATATATATATATATATATATACACACACACCCACATGCACTATTTACATTGTTTTTTAATTTATATATATATATATATATATATATATACACACACCCACATGCACTATTTACATTGTTTTTAATTTATATATATATATATATATATACACACACACCCACATGCACTATTTACATTGTTTTTTAATTTATATATATATATATATATATATATATATACACACACCCACATGCACTATTTACATTGTTTTTAATTTATATATATATATATATATACACACACCCACATACACTATTTACATTGTTTTTTAATTTATATATATATATATACACACACCCACATGCACTATTTACATTGTTTTTTAATTTATATATATATATATATATATATATATATATACACACACACACCCACATGCACTATTTACATTGTTTTTTTAATTTATATATATATATATATATATATACATACACACACCCACATGCACTATTTACATTAAATTAAAAAACAATGTAAATAATTATATATATATATATATATATATATATATATATAAATTAAAGCAGGATAAATCGTGTGTGTGTGTGTGTGTGTGTGTGTGTGTGTGTGTGTGTGTGTGTGTGTGTGTGTGTGTGTGTGTGTGTGTGTGTGTGTGTGTGTGTGTGTGTGTGTGTGTGTGTGTTTTTTATTTATGTATGTATATATATATATATATATATATACACACCCACATACATATTTGCATTGTTTTTCTAGATATATATATATATATATATATACACACACACATTTTCTTGTTCTTTTTAATTTATATATATATATATATACACACACACATACATATTTAGTGAGCAATTATATATATATATATATATATATACATGCACTAATGCACACATTTATTTTTAAATTTTATATATATATATATATATATATATATATATACATACACATGCATATTTACATTGTTTTTAATTTTTATATATATATATATACACACACACATACATCTATTTACATTGTTTTTTAATTTATATATATATATATACACACACCCACACATGCACTATTTACATTGTTTTTAATTTATATATATATATATACCTACTACCTACTATTTTATTTATTTTTTAATTTATGTATGTATGTATGTATGTATGTATTGAGGACTATCGTCCTCATTTTTATTACTATGTTTATGATGTTTCAGATGTTGATCTTCAGGTACTCAGAATTTTTTAACTGAACACTTTGCTACAATCACTTGGGTTTATCATTCTTATGTGAGATGCCACTTCTGGAAGCCATGTAATAATCTCCTTTTAATTTATTTCTTTAAGTTATTTGTTCACCATTGCTGTGACCTGAACTCATGACTCTTTGAGTCAAGTCTCTGGAACTAACGCCTGTATCCACTGAGCCATGTGAATTTCTGGGACTTCTAAACCTATTGTCTCACTCACCAATTTTTTACCAGAGCTCATATTGCAATCTTTGACACTAATGATTTTGTCTAGCACTTCATATTACTGGTTTCCATATTGTATACATTTCTATGCTTGGTCGACTTAGGAGATTTTTGTAGCCTAGCATATGTACTGATTCCTTAAGTTTCTGTAGTTTCCAGTGGTGTTCTCTATCAAATATTTCATCTTCATCCCATAGGGGGGGGTGATCCCCTTTCTCCCTCCATATGTGGTCAGCTGCGGCTGATTTTTCTATCTCCCCTTGTATTTATGACCTTGCAATGTTCTTAAGGGAGCAGCCCATTTCTCCATTATATTTACTTTCCACAGCTACATGGTAGGAATTAAAGTTGAATTAAAACCTTTGCTCCATTGTAAGAATAGGAATTTGACGAACTGTTATATTCCATTTCTGTGTTTTTTTTTTGTTTTTTTTTTGTATACAAAGACTTTTCTGCAACATATCCAGCCGTTATCAAATTTATTTATTTTTTTGGTGCCAAACTATTTTTTTTAACCCAAGTGTGCACATGTGTCCGGTCTTCACCTCATGATATGGGAGTAATTTTATTGGTTAAAGATTTGATTTGCATGGACACCCTGTGTTTGTCATGTCCCCACCAAGAGAATTTGAGACACACATAAATATCACAGCTGAGAAGTTCAAAATCAGTTGCAGTTGGAGCTGAGCCTTGGGACCAGTCAAGATGTAACAACTGAGGGAAAAGAGTTCCCAAACTGGAGCCATGCCGTTCGGTTGCCAGCCGTAAAGACAGTGATGGCTGTCACGTCAAGGGCGCCAACCATAGACATAGTGACAGTTGCCTCCGATAGCTACTGACTGAAGATGTAAAAAAACAGAGAAGCCTGTTGCCAACCAACTTAAAAGCGTTAAAGTCAAATAATGCACCTGGCTGAAGATGTATGGAAACAGAAAGAGCCAAGAAAGAGTTAAACTTGAAGATTAAAGAACTAGAAAAATCCGAAAAAGATTGATTGCCACACCGAGCTAAAGAGACAAGATGAATTACTGCTGTCGTCGTCTCCACACACAAAGACCCACCTTTGGCTGTTTCCATAAGGCTTCGGTGAAAAGCCCTGATAAGACTTAGTTTTGAACCGTCAAAACTTGAAAAACTTGAAATCTCTGATTGAAGTGAACAAACATTATTCTCAAACAAAAACTTTTGCTACGTTGTAAGAATAAGAATTCGATGACTGTTATATTCTGTTTTTTTTTTTTGTATATAAAGACTTTTTCACAACATATCCAGGCATCATTGAATTTATTTTTTTTTTTGTGCCAATCTTTTTTTTTTTAACCCAAGTGTGCATGTGTGTCCAGTCTGGTTTGAAGTGGTAGAGAAACAGCTACCGGGATTTCAACATGTTTTCCTTGAGATCAAAATTCACAGCATGGGCAAGGAGGAACATCGTTGTAATAGACGACTCGAAAACCAGCTTCTGTGACGAGGCCATCACAACTAGTGACCCAAGAGCGTCATCATAACTGGTGCCCTGTTGACAGCATAAACCCTGACCCAGGTTTTGGACCTCGTCATAATTGGTTTCTGTGACCGGGTTAGGACCCAAGGCTCGGAGGATGCATGTTACATTATAACCACTAAATTATACAATATATACTGCGTGCAATATGTTATCATACCAACATTATACAAAAATATCTTCAAATACTGAAGAGTAAATTTATTCTATAAAATTGTGATTGGCTTCAATAATGCTCTCTAGATGACTTGGGAATCTCCTGCATCTTTTCTGGATTGACACCCATTTAAGTTGGTGAATGCTATCATAATACATGCCTTTAAGTTATCTTTGGTGTTACAAGGAGTTTTGTCAACTTGGCTTCACATATAATATTCAGGGAGGTTGCAGTCTGAGGAGTAAGGTGGCCATAATATAAGGTGTGATGTGGTCACAGCTATGACTTGTTTCCCCCCGTCTGTTTGGCATGGTGCAGAGTTCTGTTGTCAGCAACTTCCAGCAGTCACCCTCTTGACCCAGGGCAGCACTACCTCCTCAATATAAGCCTTCATGTTGAGTCTCAGGACATGTGGAAAGATGAATGGAGACACAACGTTGCTATCACTAGTGACCACACCAAACAACTTCATAATACACTCTTTGGCCTTACCCTCTCTTCTGATCTCAAGTGGAACTGCTAAATCGAATCCATAGCTAAATCCACTGCTAAGAAGGTTGGGTTGCTGTGTCAGTCCAGGATGTTCTTTCTGCCTGAATCCATCCTGCATATATACAAGTCTACCATTCAACCCTGCATGGAGTACTGCTGCCATTTATGGTCAGGCACCCCTGCCGCTCACCTCAGTGTTCTCAACAGGCTCCAAAGGAGAATTAGTAACGTGATAGGTGCTGACTTGGCGGCTTGACTACAGCCACTTCCCCACCGACAAAATGTGGCCTCCCTTTGTCTGCTCTATAAGTACTTTCATGGCTTCTGCTCAGACGAACTTAAGTCACTGGTGCCTCCTCATAAGGTGTTTACTCGTGCAACCAGACTGGCAACTGGGTCCCACCCATTCACAGTCAGGTTAGCCAAATGCAGACGACAATTCTACTCCTGCAGCTTCTTCTCTCGCACTTCACGCCTGTGGAACTCGCTCCCATATTCTTGCTTTCCTGACTGCTACAACCTCCAGAAATTTAAATGAAATGTCAATACTCATCTACTAACCACTTGACTGTAGCCCTTCCTCCACCCCGTATATCCTTCCCTTTCTCTCCCCCCTTGCAACTGTCATTACACCCGCATTTTCATCTTTCTATTGCTTCTTTCTAATTGGTTTGTAATCCTCTTCTCCCTCCTAATTAATTTTCTTTCAGTTATGTAGCTCCCTGCACATTTTCTTACGCGTGATTGTGTGTGTATATATATATATATATATATACACACATACACAAACAAACAAACCCACTAAAGTAAATAAGGGGTGTATGTATATATATATATATATATATATATATACACACACACATATACACAAACAAACAAACCCACTAAAGTAAATAAGGGGTGTGTGTATATATATATATATATATATATATTCGTTCACAGACTTCACTTCGATGTATACTTTAATCTATGTTATATTAGTGGGCTAAAGTGTTCAATATCAACAGACATTTTGGTTGGTTGGTTTTTGTTTTATGGCATATCAACCTCAGTGGGTCATTTATTGCCAACTAAATTTTATTTATTGCTAGTAATACCTTTTTCTTTCAACAATTTATTGTTGTTTTACATGAGTTTTGTGTCTAGTAATACTTTTTTCTTTTTGAGTATCACAATTCATTGGGACTTGTTTTTAAGGGCAGGGTCCCCAAGTCCTACCCTGTTATTTAACCCATAACTGGAGGGAAGGAACGGATTAATACCTTTCCCAAGGGTACCAGTACTTAAGGGTATTCAACAGAATTGGAACTCGGCTCACCGATTTCTCTTTCCGAGCCGATATCCACTGCACCACAACACACATCTGTCACTAAATGCTTACAGCACCTGGTATTCCCAAGCGGTCACCCATCTAAGTACTGACCAGGCTCAACGTTGCTTAACTTCAGTGATCAAGCGAGAACTTGTGTATTTCACGTGATATGGCTGTAAGCCAGACAATTAGGTGTTGATGTCAATGTATACTTAAATGAAGAAACTGAAAACACTCACATGACATTATGAATACTGCGATCCTGTTTGTTTGAAATGTGCAGCAACAGGGAAATTCTTGTTCTTGCCTTTGACGTGTTTTTTGGTGGTTATTGATGGAATTACATGTCTGTTTCCCAGACATAATTCCTTTCTTGCAAAAAAAAAAGTCAATATCTAATATTCAAATAATCACATGTCAAGTTTGGTGGTCTGATAAATATGTGTGGTCAGAGGCATGAAAATTGTATTAGCAATATATTTATAAACTTGTCATCCGGGGTGAGCACAGGTGTTATTGCAGTTGACGTTCTCTTGGTGAAGTGGTTATTTATGTATGCTAGATTATGTTAGGAGTGTGTGTGTGTAGTTTGGAAGGTTGATGCCTGGTATTGAGTAGGTTTCTGGTGAATGTCTTCAATTGTGTGGCTGAGTTAATATACTGCAAATATTCTAGTAAAATATGGCAAAGTTTGTAAATATTGTAATTAAAATCAAAACCCATGAAAATTCCAGAATTATTCTTTTTTTGTATCTTAAATTAGAAGGGTATTGATATTTAATTTGGAAGCCTTAATGGTTGATTTTTTTTTTAAGTTAAGTGGGTCATTCCTATTGAGAAAGTCATTGAAATGTTGTCCTGTGTTTTTTTTTTCTTTTTATAATTTCCATTTTTAATTGTGGATTGATTTTTTTTAAGTTGGTAAAGTAACAGCTGTTAAAATTCAAGTAGCAATAATCCTCTGTAAGTGTTGCAGAGATATTGTAGTTGTTGATTCAGTACGTTTAGAAACAGAATGAAACAGGTAGAATATTCCATTGTGAATTTAATAGTGTTATGGAAATTGTAGATGAATTAGAAATTAGAGTTGAGTTTGAATTCTACTTGAATTTGTTGTATTCACGTACATGCAAATACTCTTGGGAAAAGTATTAACATGTCGCTTCTCTCTCTAGCTATAGGTTAAGTAGCAGGACAGATTGGATTTTATAGCCTTGGTTGGCAACCTATCTACCACAGAAAATAATGGTGACCTACTGCATAAAAATCTTTTGCCCAGTCAGTCAGGTCTTTTTCAAGACATGATCACCTAAATATGTATCTCTTTTTCTTTTTACAGTAAGGTTCACTCGCTACAAAGCCACTCATGATGGTGGGTTACATTAAGAGGCAATTCATACGAATATGAGGAAGAGATAATGGTTAACCCTAGACTTGAACAGATAAGATTGTAGTCACCAGGGAAACATCCCCTTGAGAGTCAGTTGCCAAAAGCAATTCAAGTAAAACCAAATATGGAAAGAATGTGGGTGGGGGTTGCTTAAACAAAAGTGGCATGGTGAGTTTTAGCCATGACAGAGTTGGCAGAATCAAAGAATGTAGTACGTCCAAGGACTTTTCATGGTAGCAGCAAGAGACGTTCTGCCTGTGAGAAATAGTTTAGCAGGTAGAAAAATTAATTCGTCAGTTAAAAGGTAAACTAATACCTGCGAGTCAGATAGAGGTAATAAGAGAGAGTGAAAAGCAAAGCTTAACATACTTGATAGACTTGAGAAAATGGACGGCAGAGCAGGGTTTGAGAAAACATATTAAGAGTCACTAAGGATAGGAAAATGTGGAAAGCCATGATCTGATCACCTATATCCTGAAGGGACATGACACATAGAAGAGTTATAAATAACTAATCAGTATTTAATAAACAAGAAATTATGAAGTGGATGTAAATTGGGGGATCAATTCTTTATTAAAATCAATATATAAACTGATCCCTCACTTTGTGGCTATGCTAGGTTCTATACATATATATTATAGATTATTATATTAAGGATGACAGAGCAGGAATTGAATGGGATAACAGAAGAATGGGTATAAGAACGACAAGGATAGGAAGATGTGGAAGGCCTACGTCCTGAAGGAACATGGCCCATCACAGAAGTAAGAGTTATAAATAACTAATTAATATTAGGATATGGATTCATACCTAATCAGAATTTGATAAACAAGAAATTAAAAAGTGGACGCAAAATGGGAGATCAGTTCTATACTATAATCAATATATAAACTGATCCCTCACTTTATGGCTATGCTAGGTTCTATACATTTATATTATAGATTATTATATTAAGGATGACAGAGCAGGAATTGAGTGGGATAACAGGAGAATGGTTATAAGAATGACAAGGGATACAGAGATGTGGAAGACCTACGTCCTGAAGGGACATGGCACATAATAGAAGTAAGAGTTATAGGGAGATGTGGAGGGCCATGTTCGCCTACGTTCTGAAGGGATACAGCACATAGTCCTCACTTTCCAGTCTGGATTTTCTGAGTAGTTCCTATCCAAATATGACACTAGTATTCCAAGTATGTCATGGATTGTCTTCCCTTGTCTCTCTTCATCTGTCCCATGAGCATCAGGTTCTCCAAACCCTCCTTCCTCATTACATATCCTAAAAACTTCAGCTGTCTTTTTTATCAGTTTCCTTCAAGTTTCCATCCTCTCAAAAACCTTGCTCACATGTTTTATCTATGGTATCCTCAGCATCCTTCTGTAGAACCACATTTCAGTTGCGTCAAAACTTTCCCTCATCTTTTAAGAGATTGTTCAGCATTCAATGCCATATTGAAGGACAGACATCACATAACAATCCAGTAGTCTTTGTTTCTATCAAAATTTTCCTGTCTCTCAATACTCTACTCAGCTTCTGAAAGGCATTATTCGCTATGCCAATACACCAGTTCTCATTCAATCACTAAAGTTAAGCAACGTTGAGCCTGGTCAGTACTTAGTGGGTGACTGCTCGGGAATACCAGGTGCTGTAAGCGTTTCTTGACAGGTGTGTGTTGTTGTGCAGTGGATTTCGGCTTGGAAAACAAAATCAGGGAGCCATTTTCGAATTCCACTTGAATGCCCTGCATTTATTTACATGCTAATATCCTTGGGAAAGGTATTAATCCATCCATTCCCTCCAGTTATGGGTTAAATAACGGGACAGATTGGGTTCTATAGCCTTGGCTGGCAACCAATCAAGGGTAGGACTTGGGACCCTGCCCTTAAATAAATCCCAATGAATCTTTCTCCATCACTTGGGAGGAAGCCGGCTCAACCTGACTAGAGTGAATGCAGCTTGCATTGTCCACCTCAGAGCCGTCTCATCAGTTCTTTATTATGTATCTATGCTAATTACACAACTATTTACTTCTGGCCTGATGAAACGCCTGCTACAGTTGATAAAGTCAAACTGTCATCCCGAAAATGATCTTTTCTTAATCTGTTGTTAACCGTTACAAGAAATGGCTTCTTAATTTTAACAAGCCTGGTCAGTACTTAGATGGGTGACCGCTTGGGAATACCAGGTGCTGTAAGTGTTTAGTGACGGGTGTGCGTGCTTACGGCCATATCACGTTGAATACACCAGTTCTCGTTCAATCACCGAAGTTAAGTAACATTGAGCCTGGTCAGCACTTAGATGGGTGACCGTTTGGGAATACCAGGTGCTGTAAGCGTTTATTGAGAGATGTGCGTTGTGGTGCGGTGGATATCGGCTAGGAAAGAGAAATCAGTGAGCCGAGTTTGAATTCCAGTTGAATACCCTGCATTCACTTAAGCACTGATACCCTCCAGTTATGGGTTAAATAACAGAGCAGATTGGGTTCTGTAGCCTCAGCTGGTAACCAGTCTACCACAGCAACTATTGGCAACCTGTTGTGTGATAATTAAAATGCCTGAAGTCTATACAGTGTAGGACTTGGGACCCTGCCCTTAAACAAATCTCGATGAATCTTTCTCCATCACTTGGGAAGAAGCTGGCTCAACCCAACCAGGGTGAATGGCGTACAAATAAGATAGCAATAATGGAATATAATCAGCCAGTTCTTCTCACATTGTTAATGATTGATCAGCTGCAAAACTTGTTATATTGATTTTCTAATAACTGTTGAGATGTGGCACAAGGTCGAAAGTACGGGGGTACCCAGTGAGAATCAAACTCACTACTCAGTTGTAACAGGTTCTAGCAAGGCAAGCTTGCTAACGATTACACCATGTTGGGGTGCCCCAGCTGATAAACTCTTGTTATATACTTTCAATGAATCTGGACAAACAAGGAGCATGTATATATAATCTTATATTTTTTATTTTTCATCAGTGATGCATGTGTGGAGCAATAGAGTCGTCAAAGGGAGCTCATGCACATAAAGAAGCCATCGGGAATCATTAGCCAGTCTGTCCTTTCAGCCAAAGATTCAAGATTTTCTATAGTCTTAAAACTCCCATGCATTTTTATTTTTTTTTGTGTTGTCACCTTGTTGATGTCATCTACGGTTGGATATTCTCACATTTCCCGCCTGTGGAACTCCCTTCCATATACTTGCTTTCCTGACCGCTACAACCTCCAGTAATTTAAATGCAATGTCAATACCCATCTCTCATCCACTTGCTTGACTCCAGTCTTTTCTACATTGCCCTGTGTATCTTTTCCTTTCTCTCTACTTTTGTAACTGTCTTCACTTCTGTGTTCGCATTCTTCTCTTGCCCTTTCTCCGTTTCCCCTCTGTAGCTGGTTCGTCTTCCTTTTCCCACTCCTGCTTCCTAAAACCTTAACTCTTATGTAGCCCCTGCGCATCAGTGGCAGTACTGCCTTGCTTCAGGTGAAATGGTTTAAAAAAAATAAATAAATAAATAAATAAAATAACGAAGAAAGAAAATTTATTTGTCCTTGGTCGTCTTATCTATGGCCAGATGTATCTGTCAACCACATGCTTGTCTGTCATTGCCTTCCAAGCCAGTTGTTGCTTGTGTTTTTGTTTGTTGTTGCACATTGCTGACATCATCTACAGCTAGACATGTCAGTCAATCACCTCTTGCATTCAAGGTAACATATTACACTGATCATCAAAAGTTTTAGGGATGCATCTGTACATAGTCATATCACTTCCAAAGATGAATTGTCTTTTCTATCAACTTCAAGTAGAGTTTCATGTTAAGAGAGAAACAAAGCCTTCGTCAGTTGGTTATTTCAAAGTGCCGATCAATGGCACTGTAGTGAACATGAAATTAAAAGCAACTCTTCTCTTCTTCATTCAGTCAGTTAAGTGCCATACATGATACACGCTTGGGCGATCATGTCTCGAAAGAGACATGACTGACTGGGTAGAAGATTATCCCACACTAGGTTGCCATTACTTTCTGCGGTTGACTGGTTGCCAGCCAAGGCTATAGAACCCAATCTGTCCTGTTATTTGACTCATAGCTAGAGGGGAAAGAGATGCATTATACTATTAAGTAATTAGTGGGGGATCAGTTTATTACTTCATAACAATATGAAACTGATCCCCCACTTTATGCCCAGTAGAAGCCTTAATCATGTTTCCAACTATTATATTCAGTCAGTCAGTTAAGTGCCATACGTGATACACGCTTGGCCGATCATGTCTCGAAAGGGACATGACTGACTGGGCAGAAGATTATCCCACACTAGGTTGCCATTACTTTCTGCGGTTGACTGGTTGCCAGCCAAGGCTATAGAACCCAATCTGTCCTGTTATTTAGCCCATAACTGGAGGAAAGAGGCGGATTAATACCTTTCCCAAGGGTATTAGTGCGTAAGTGAATACAAGGGATTCAACTGGAATTTGAACTCGGCTCTCTAATTTCTTGTTCCGAGCTGATATCTACTGCACCACAGCGCACATCACAATTCTGTATGAAATCCTAATTTTGACAAATAAGAAAAGGATTGACCCCATACTGACTGAAAAAGTATTTCGGGATTCGATATTAAATTAATTTTCTTACAAATGGAAGGAAGCAATTTTAAAAAACTGAGATAAAAGTTAGCAAACCAGTATAAAAACTAAATGGCTATAAAAACAAAGAAAGTCAGAAGCAGAAATTAGAGACGTGACTGCAAGATGTGACTGAAGAAATTTTAATCTGCCAACCTGGATATAAAGTTCCGTCACACATTTGTTGTTCGTCTACACTTGTGCTATTTTCCTTTACCCACTTCTTCTCCATCCTCAACATTCTCGTAATCAACAAAGATGACGACAACAACAAGATACTTCAAATGCCTTCTAAAAATTAATGTCCACTTAGTATAATTTTCTTCATTGCTTTACCTTCCTTTTCACTTTCTCGCCAACCATAAGAAAGGAAAGAAACACAGATTTTCTTAAACACTTTCTGCTACTTATAATTACAAGCTCTGGACACACTTTACTCCTTACTGCTATTTTTCTGGATTCCCTTAACTACATATGTACATTTTCTCTGAGAACATTTAACTCCTACAAATTCATGTAATTCTGTTCTGTTAATAAAATTCCAGTTATGTTTGACACAAGGCCAATTTAATAAATATTTAACCAACGCCCTACCACTTCAGCACAATGAAAACACTGCTAGCCAATAAATAAACACTTGAGATTAAGAGAAAATCTCACCTTCAGTATTTACATTATTCAGACTATTTTCCTCATCTTTGTTGCCATTTATATGACGTTTCGGCTGTTGTACACTCGGGCCTTCTTCAGGTGCTAGGAATTTCGAACCGAACACTTTATTGTAACAACTGGGGTATATCATTCTCATTCCTTGCATAAAGCTTTGATTGGATATTATGAATGCTACAATGACCGAAATGTCATACCAAAGGCAACAAAGATGAGGACAATAGTCCAAATAATGTAAATACCTCATCTCAGAAATATAGACAAATACTAAATCTCACCTTCCTACTCAATATGAATATTCTTACTGTCTCATTGGTAGAGATATATATTTATTTTAAGATCCAACCCAGGGGTCAGTTGTGGTCTGCACTCCATCCCTCTGTTGTAGAATGTATCAATTACAACCCGCCAATATTATCAGAGTATGTAAATTGAACACACAAGTAAAAGAAAATGGAATTTCATGTTTTACCAAATGATGACAGCAGCACTGTGTGGCCGTCTTCTGGTAGTGTGACTGTGATCTTTCCAGCCAGTTTCTAAAATCACTGCCCTTAAACCAGACCTGGCCTACCTACTGCAGTCTAGATCTCAGTATCACCCCACCCCACTTTCACATGAGTTCAGGCCAGTAATTTGTTTTGGTCATCTGAAATTAATTAATTCTAAAATCTTAGTGAATGAAATTTGTTTTATTTTTGGTCAAAATCCATTCTAAATATATTTGGACACTTGGACTTGGGTCACTTTAAGATCAATGTTGGTTTATGTTCCTATTAATGTGTGTTTGAACTTAAAAGTTGACAGAAAACATTCATTACCAATAATATGTCATGTTTAAGATTAACCTGAGATATATTATAGCTTCCTGGAAGAACTGCAACCTCGAAACTTCTGAATATCGTTTCTTATGTTTTTGTCTATGAGTACATCAAATTTGATTAAAATTGGACCACTCATTCTATAACCCGATTTTTTTCGATTATTGATATTTATCGGGGGTACCTCGATGCAAAACCTAGCTAGGAACACCTGCAGACGCTTATAGTACAACTGTGTAAATTTTTAAGAAAATCGGTTCAGCCGTTTCGGAGTCTATAGGTAACGGGGACACACACACACACAAAGTTCCATTTATAAATAAGTTTAGATTCATGAGTCTGAACTTAAAAGTTGACAGACAACATCAATTACCAATAATTTGCCATGTTTAAAATTTTTTGATTTGGTCAAAATCCATTCTAAATATATTTGGACACTTGAACTTGAGTCACTTTGTTTTCTACTTCTTAATAAGATCAATGTTGATCTTATATTCCTATTCATGTGTGTTTGAAGTTAAAAGTTGACAGACAACATTAATTACTAATAACATGTCATGTTTAAGAGTAACCTGAGATATAGATAGAGTTCTTTTTTTTTTTCAGATATATTTTATTTCATCTTATATGGACTTCAGATATGACAGTGATTTTGGTAAGACCTGTTAAATTTGTCATCCATGTTAAGAAATGAAAATATGCCATTTGCAATAAAATTATCATATAATTTTTCATTTGAATTTCATTTGAATGGTTCAAAGAATGTCAAGCTGAATCGTTGACCCTCAGGCATATTCACCTCATTCAATCCAACCTTCTTTGAGAAGAAGAAAAAAAAAAAAAAAAAAAAACTTTGGACACCCCTAATTTAGATAGTTATTTCTAAATAAAACTGTTTACCTTTTATTGGTTACCTCATCTCACAAGCCATTACTGCCAGTCTATGCTATACTGGGTGCTCCACAAATGTTCTCTTGTACCAGCCAAACTTGGTTTTGTTTAACATTGATCACTTTTTTAATAATTCTCATATGACAGGGTAAAAGCTGATTTGAATACTTTTTCTAATTTAAGCCAAGGGATAATCTCAAACCATTTCTAATGAGCCTCACCAAATCGAGCTGAGAATCAATGGTTGCTTATTTCAATCAACACCCATAATCTGAGCATTCATTGTATAATAAAATGATTGCAGTATAACCCGGATATAAGAGAATCCTGAATAAAAGAGATTTTCTCTGGTCCCAAATTAGAGCCTGTGGTAATGTATATAAAATAGACCAAACCCTGACATAAGAGAAACCCTCATATAAGATAGATGCTATCTGGTCCCAAATTAGAGCCTGTGGTAATGTATATAAAATAGACCAAACCCGGAACATAAGAGAAACCCTCATATAAGAGAGATGCTATCTGGTCCCAAATTAGAGCCTGTGGTAATGTATATAAAATAGACCAAACCCGGATATAAGAGAACCTTTATCCGGTCCCGACAACTCTGTTATATCTGGGTTATACTGAGTGTTAAAATGAGTATATTGTTCATTGAGTGCTCTATAAATTGTGCCTTGTGCCAAGAGTGGTTTAAGTAAATGTCTATTTTTATGATACATCCATCTTTCTAAAATACGCAGGTTTCTTACACTTTGGGATTTATTACTTGAATGTTTTCTTTTTCCTTACTTTTTTTTCCAGATACCCAATTTGGTAACTATTTTTTAAAGAATTGCTTGCATTACTTTGGGGTTCTTTGAGTCTTCAAAAGCATGCTTGCAATTTTTTCTGCATGACAAATCTCTTGGGAATTGTTAATAGTCCTTAAAATGATGAAAATAGAGCCTGATTACTGTTCCATCAACCATGTTTCTTTTTTTTTATCTTCATACCAGAATTTTCAATCTTGTGTTGTTTTTATTTTTTCTTTAAAATTTAGGGTGAATGGATGAGTATTATGGTAGAATTGAAGGCCCAAAATAGAAAAAAAAATTAGACAAGTTTATAACATTTTTAAATAAGGAAGAAAAATTGGATTATGTTTAACTTACGTCAAGAAGTCTCAAGCCTGCTGAATGTAGTTATTTCTTCAATTTGGATCTCGAATTTCCAACGTATAACGTTTACTACTGAATTAAGTGCATTAACAAGGAAAGAAATTATTTTGAAGGGAAAATTATTTTGAAGGGAAAATATATACTAGCAATTTTTACAACATTGCTCAACACATTGAAATCCTCACGTGTTGAATTTATCACTAAGATTTTCTGTCGAGATTTACAAACTAAACACTTCATTTCATTTTATAAATCAATCCTTAACATTTGAACAAACTGATTTGTTGGTAAAGATACTTTGACAAAAACTGTACTTAGCTGTGTAATTATTTACTTTTATAGAGCTTCATGGTAAACAATATTTTTAAGAAAATTTACTTTTTCCTTTTTAACAGTGAAGAATTAATTCTTAAGATTCTTTACTCTTGAGTATGCAACATACAACTGACCATGAGTCAGTATTTCTTTCTGGAACCAATTTCCAACTTCTTGAAGAGTGTTTAGCATTGTAATTTATTTATGGTTCTTTCAAATGCAGGGCAAACTGAAAACTGGATTCTTGTATAACCCGGATATAAGATACCCTAATATAAGAGATATTTTATCCAGTCCAAAATTAAAGCCTGTGGTAATGTATAGAAAATAGGCCAAACCAGGATATAAGATAACTTTTATTCGGGTCCCGACAACTCTCTTATATCAGGGTTACACTGTATAAAAACTTAAGATATACAAGAAATTTTGATTAAATAAGTATTATAATTAATTCTTTTTTAAATAGAGGAAGTATTTTAAATGTTAAATAATGAAACAATTTCCCCCCTCAAAAAAAAAAATCTGCTGCACTAAGCTATACATCCAAGTAAAAGCAACTGTACTTTGTACTGTTTTACACTTCTCCCCAAAATTTGGTTTCATGACTATTTTAGAGGGTTTTATGGATGGACAGAAGTCACAGAATTAATGAATTAGAACACTCTCAGCTACTAGTGTATGCTTACATTGTATATAACACACTAAAAGTCTGCTTTCTTCTACCAGGTGCCCATAACTCAGAGGTAGAACTGCCGACTGATGTCAATTCGGTTGAGTTTCAATCCTGGCTAAAAGTAATCAATGTCTAATAGTACTGATGAGCTGTGATACAGCGAAACAGATCTGTCTGCAGATAACTATGAATTTTATAACTAGCCATTTAGATAGATTATACATATGTAAAAAGTAGGTATTCAGTAAATATTATACTAGTATAATATTATATATTAAATATTATACTAGTATAATAATAGCTTTAGAATTTTCTTTTTCTATATTTTTTTCATAATACATTATCGTTTTTATTAAAATAAAAAAAATAACGATAATGTTTTGAAAGCAAAGAGGAGTGTGTGAGAATGACAGAGGTAAATAGTTTGAACATTTGAGGGACTAATGATTATTATAATGTTCATACAATCAATACAATCTGTTTGAAGGAAAAAAAAATTATCATAACTCATTTTTGAAGGAAAAAAAAATTATCATAACTCATTTTTGAAGGAAAAAAAAATTATCATAACTCATTTTTGAAGGAAAAAAAAATTATCATAACTCATTTTTGAAGGAAAAAAAAATTATCATAACTCATTTTTGAAGGAAAAAAAAATTATCATAACTCATTTTTGAAGGAAAAAAAAATTATCATAACTCATTTTTGAAGGAAAAAAAAATTATCATAACTCATTTTTGAAGGAAAAAAAAATTATCATAACTCATTTTTGAAGGAAAAAAAAATTATCATAACTCATTTTTGAAGGAAAAAAAAATTATCATAACTCATTTGTGAAGGAAAAAAAAATTATCATAACTCATTTGTGAAGGAAAAAAAAATTATCATAACTCATTTGTGAAGGAAAAAATGTTGCAGACAATACATTTGTGAAGGAAAAAATGTTGCAGACAATACATTTGTGAAGGAAAAAATGTTGCAGACAATACATTTGTGAAGGAAAAAATGTTGCAGACAATACATTTGTGAAGGAAAAAATGTTGCAGACAATACATTTGTGAAGGAAAAAATGTTGCAGATACATTTGTTGAAGGAAAAAATGCAGACAATACATTTGTGGAAGGAAAAAATGTTGCAGACAATACATTTGTGAAGGAAAAAATGTTGCAGACAATACATTTGTGAAAAAAAATGTTCAGACAATTTACTTTGTGAAGGAAAAAATGTTGCAGACAATACATTTGTGAAGGAAAAAATGTTGCAGACAATACATTTGTGAAGGAAAAAATGTTGCAGACAATACATTTGTGGAAGGAAAAAATGTTGCAGACAATACATTTGTGAAGGAAAAAATGTTGCAGACAATACATTTGTGGAGGAAAAAATGTTGCAGACAATTTACATTTGTGAAGGAAAAAATGTTGCAGACAATACATTTGTGAAGGAAAAAATGTTGCAGACAATTTACATTTGTGAAGGAAAAAATATTACCAAAAACACATTTTTGAAGGAAAAAATATTACCAAAAAGACATTTTTGAAGGAAAAAATATTACCAAAAAGACATTTTTGAAGGAAGAAAAATTATTGTCATAATAAATTTCTGAAGGAAAAAAAGTTGCCATAATAAAAGTCAACCAAATCGTAAAGACCGAGAGGTTAATTTAAAAGATTTTATCAATATAAATTATTAATTAGATAAATATAAAGAGCTTGATAGATATTATCCACAGCATTATAGAAAGGAAACTCAACACAAATTCAGAAGATTTATTTCAACAGACCATTAAAAAATAAATAAATTCACTCAGAATTTTCTTTTTTTTTTAAAAAAAACAAAAAACACAGGAAGTGAAGCTTGTATTATTTAAACTGAAAATAAATTGAGAAGTTTTCTTTAAAACAGTAATTAATTTCTGGTTTAAATAATACAAGCTTCACTTCCTATGTTAAAATTTTTTTTTAAATATGATAAGTGAATTTATTTATTTTTTTAACAGTCTGAATGAGACCTTGTAAGTAATTTTGTACTGTCGAAATAAATCTCAATTTATTAACGTCTAAATATGTGTTGAGTTTTTCTTTTAATTTTTTATATATATATATATCTGAATTTTTACAGATAAGGTCATGTGGTCAAACAACTGCTATTCAAGTATGGAACGGATACAAATCTAGCTGTAACCATTTTGTTAAGGTGGTGTTATTACTCTGGGGAAGGAATTCCAGTGCGTGAAAACTTTGGAAAATGTCTGAAAAATCAAACTACAGATTGATCCAATTTCGTGAATGTAATTGGGTAGATGGAATTATTCAGAAGACATTGATGGGTGTGCTGGCACAAAGTCGCAAGTCATTATGACCGAGAGCATGCACATTTCAGCCTTATTCGAAATGTTAATTCCACCAGATTATGCACTATTTCTGTTATGGTGAAACACACCGATTCCTCAGATAATAGACTCTCCATCCTATATTCATAAGAGTTAACAGGAAGTTAACTAAAGAAATTCTTGGGAAGTTCTTTCTTTAGTTCACTAGAACTACTAGGCAGTTGATATTAGTCGACAGTTAGCCCGAATACTAAGGAGTCAGCTTACAGTGGAAGATTACCAAGTTCCTGACATTTTGGGTGTGTTAAGTCGATTAGCAACTGACATAGCACGATTATAACCTCCAGTGCAAAAACTACTCCACAACAATTTCCCAGAAACTAGCTATAATTACAGTATAAAAACACAGATGGGCTCTGTGGATGTTAAACACAAATGTGTCAAGTAGACGACATAAACTGGCTAGTGTTCGGAAGCAAGTGGCTATTATATATAACAAAATCTTACAGAAAGTTATGAAATGGCATTGACCAATATATTTAATTAGATTTGTTTGAACAAATAAGTTTAAATAAGTATGTTGGTTAATAACATCTTGTAAGATTTTGTAATATTGTCTTTGTTTACATTAGGTCACTTTTGTAACCCTAAAAAGGTTACTGCACAAGTAATCACCAAAATGGAGGTTGGGAATAATAGTATATCAACAAATACAAGACTCACATGCTGTGTGAAGTAGATACACTGCCCATCAGTATAATCACTCTCCTCTACTCCAATAATATCCACATATTTAAGAGAAAAGGAACATCCCATTCCTGTATATAGGTAGGTAGATAGGTATACAACAGTTATGAACCAGAGCAGATATGGATGTTGTGAGTAATTGGGATTTTTTGCATTTATAGGTTAATTTGTTAAACCATGAAATTTTCTGTGGTCGAGTGTTAAGATACATCAGATCTATTGATGGCTTCTCCTAGATATATGGGTGTTGCAGGTTCAAATCCTTCCAGAATATGCATGTTTTCCTAACAAGATTTCTCGAATATACAGACCAGTAGATGTAAATATACTGTTTAATTATAAAAAAAACAGTATCTGCTCAAATATGAGTATCCATTAAAAATAATGTTCAATCAAGTAAATTTAAATAAATATATTTAAGTACCTTTACATTTTTGTGATAATTCACAATACTTTAATTTTAAAACGAATTTTGATAAATGAAAAAGCTTTTTAAAGCTTTCATTTTAGCTTTAATTGCAAAGCTAAAGGATTAAATTTACTAAATCCATTAAGCAAAATACTGTAGTGTATTTTTCATACAGAAATTATACTGATTAGAAAAATTTATAAAATAGCTGATTAGCACCTTCTTAACCCTCAATGTAAAAAATAAAATATACTTTTCTGAAACATTATTTAAGGAATATGAGTTGATTTCAAGTATAATTAACCTGATATGAAACAAGTATTAAGTTAAAAAAAAAAAAAAAAAAAAGAAGAAAAAAAAACAGATTTTAAAATGAACAGTAGTAGTGATTTACATATTTTTCACCACCCAACAAGAAGTTGTCAAGCACTGATAAGCTAATTCCATGTTTATTGATGTTCTCTCAAGACTATCTGTTAAAACACTTTAAGAAAATGGTGGCTGAATGCTTTTTTTTAAGGTAATTTTTAAACACACAGTAATTTTACAAATGTTGGAAATAGTCTCTGCAATCTAATTTTAGGAATGTTGACTTTGAATTTGCTATGGTCATTGATCATTTTCTGACGTTGTTATATATGCTTATTTACACTTTCACAATGGGAATGTTTTATACACATAAAAAAATTAAAAATTATTTAAAAGAAAAATCTTAGAGTGTGATAATCTGTATTCTTCATCTATGAAACCTGTCTCTTCAGGATGTGTGCAATCATGTCTTTCCATGTCTCCCTATCCCTGGTGGCTCTTAGCACAATTTCTCCTGTTACACCACCCAAATTTTGCTCTGCCATCCACTAGCTCAAGCTCATAAATCTAGAATATAAATGTATAGAAACTAGCATGGCCAAAAAAATGAGGGACCAGTTTATATATTGATTATAATATAGATTTGATCCCCCACTTTATATCCACATTATAATTTCTTATAAACTGTTGGCATATATATTCTTCTTTTATGTGCCCTGTCCCTTCAGGACGTAGGCAATCATGGCTTTCCACGTCTCCCTATCCCTGGTGACTCTTAGCACACTTTCTCCTGTTACACCACCGAAACCCTGCTCTGTTATCCACTAGATCAAGCCCATAAATCTAGAATATAAATGTATAGAAACTAGCATGGCCACAAAATGAGGGGTTAGTTTATATATTGATTATAATATAGAATTGATCCCCCATTTTATAACATATATATAAAACATTACAGCACATATCCAAGTACCCATATGTCTGTTTTTTTTTCAAGGCATACACTTACCTACCTAAAAGCCTTAAAATGTCATTCTTCTTCTATGTGCCCTGTCCTTTCAGGGCGTAGGCGATCATGGCTTTCCACGTCTCCCTATCCCTGGTGGCTCTTAGCACACCTTCTCCTGTTACACCATGCAACCCTCGTTCCATCATCCACCTGATTAGGTCCTTCAAATATGTTATCCGTTGCTTTCCCCTGTCTCTCCTTCCCTGTATCTGACCTGTTAGTATCAGGTTCTCCAAGCCCTCCTTCCTCATTGCATGTCCCAGGAACTTCAGCTGTCTTTTCCTGATGCTCAGTATTAATTTCCTTTTTGTTTCCATCATTTCTAGGATCCCAAAGCTTTTCAATTATTGCTGATATTCTTTACTTAAAGTAATAACCTAACAGAAAATTTTTGAAAAATTTTTAGATTTTTAAAAGATGTTTGAAACAAAGTCTCTGTAAAACAGCAATAAACATAAATAGCTTATCAGTGCTTGACAAGCTCTTGTTGGGTGTTGAAAGATATGTAAATCACTACTACTGTTCATTTTAAAATCAGTTTTTCTTGTTTTTTAACTTAAATAATTATACTTTAAATTAGCTGATTTACCTCAAATAAAGTTTCAGAAAAATATTTTATTTTTTGAAGATTTGTAGTGGGATAAGAAATTAAAAATTAAAATCAACCTTCTTCACTTTTACAAGAATTCACAATGGCATGTGAAATCCTGGTTTTTCCCAAATAGAAAAGGATTGACCATATGCTTAAAGAAAAAGTCAAACCCAGATTTTACAAGTAGGTGTTAAAATGATTTTTGACCAATGGGAGTGACTTGCAAGACTTGAGGACTTAATGATTCAGTGCTAAATTCAAAAGGACTATAAATGATCAACGTCAGTCAGTCAGACTCAGATGGAAGCAGCGAGAAAGACAAAACTAAAATGTAACTTCAACTTCAAATCGACCCAGAGATAAGTTCAGGTCGCACCTTGTTCTCTTCTCCTTATCTTATGTACTGTTTCCTTTTACTTCTTCTTCTCCATTCAAAGACATTCCTACTGAATACATACATATGCACTTATATACTCTTTCAACAATTACTACTATGAACATTTTAATGACCTTGTACCAACCAAAGGATATTAATTTATTTGTAAAAACCTTAATTGATATAAATTGTTGTTTCTATATACAATTTGATTTTCTTGTTTTGTACCCCTCTTATAGTGGACTATCTACTAACAAGGTCAAATCAAACTAATCTGTTTCCACACGCATACATGTCACTATAACAGATAACCCACTATAGATTTTTTAATAAAGAAAATTACATTGGGATGAATGACAGCTAAAAAGTGTGCCAATCACTTATTTTAGTTTAAAAAAAAAAAAAAAAAAAGAAAAAAAAAATACATTTTATTTGAAAAAAAAAAAAATCCTTTAACTTTACAAAAAGTTAAAAAAAAGTTAAAAAAAAAAATTCACAAAAGCTTTTTCATTTATCAAAATTTGTTTTAAAATTTAAGTTTTGTGAAAAAATAGAGGTTCCTAAACTAGTATGTCAAGTCTCAAGTTTTCATTTCGATATACTGAATAAAGACAAAAGAAAAACTTATCTTACCCAACAAGTTTCGTTCTCTGAGGGATATTATCAATGCAAATGCAAGGATATTATTTTGTAACAAGTATTTATAGACAAGAGAAAAAAATCTTATCAAAATTAAAGTCATAGATATTCATTCGTTTGCTCATGAATATTCATCAGATTAGCCAAAAACTCAGGCAAGCTTCAGAGGATGCGAAGTGATAGTTTAATGTTGTAATGTCCTGACCAATAAAAGGGAAATAACCTCCGGGTCACCGAGGTTACGGCCCCTGTGGATCTGGAAGGAAGAGATAATAAGAAGGGACACAAAGCAGGCTAGCAGGGTTCATCTTCGCTCTCTCATTAATCCTCATCCATCCTGTGAATCCACAATGACAGTAGTCGATGTTTAGCAAGCTTCGGTCATCTCCAACACCAAACATTACAAATGTCTCTTGAAATTTTTCTTTTTTATTGCAAATTAGTATTTAAATTATTTTAGTTTAGGATTACTTTATGAGTTATACATTTTAAAAACACCCATGTCTATTGAACAGGTGAAGAGGCTCATACCTTGTTCCCTGTTTAGGATGTGGTTTCCAGCTTTCGCTTTTCCAATCTTTTCACACCTTTTTCTTTTTTTTTTTTCAATTGGAGTAGATAGACTAAACTATCGCCCAGTTCACACTCCACCCACATCTATTGAACAGGTGAAGTGGCTTATCCCTTGTTCCCTGATTAGGATGTGGTTTCTGGTTTTCTCTTTTCCAATCTTTTCACTCTTATGTAACCCCCTGCACATCAGTGGCATTACCGCCTTGCTCGTGGTGATATGATTAAAAAAAAACAAAAAAAAAGAACATGACATTATGAATTTAACCATTTTCTTTTCATTTTTTGTACATTTTCATAGTCGTGTCTGTAGGCTTGGGAAAATAATTTTTTCAGGAATGGAGATATTGGAAAAAAAAGCTAATCTAAAGTGCAGATTTATATTTTGTTAAAATTCAATAACAGCACTTTTGAGAATTTTCCTTCTAAGTAAATTACTTTCTCTCTTAATAAATGGCATTCTTTAGACAATTGAAACATATTCATTTTCAATTTTTCTATTTGAATTGTTCACCTATATTGCATATAATCCATTATTATACAAAATTAAATTACAATGAAATTTTTATTTTATGTGAACACTTCTTCTATGTGCCCTGTCCCTTCAGGACGTCGGCGATCATGGCTCTCTACATCTCCCTATCCCTTGTGGCTCTTAGTATATTTGCTCCTGTTGCTCCTGGCAACCCCCGTTCCGTCATCCACCTGATCAGGCAAATATGTTATCTGCTGCCTTCCTCTGTCTCTCCTGCCTTCTATCTGACCATTTAGTATCAGGTTCTCCAGGCTCTCCTTCCTCATTGCATGTCCGAGGAACTTCAGTTGTCTCTTCCTGATGCTCAGCATCAATTTCCTTTTTGTTGCCATTCTTTCTAACACCTCATCATTGCTTGAATGCTCAGTCCACGATATCCGTAGCATCCTTCTGTAGAACCACATTTCGGCTGCTTCCAGTTTTGTCCTCATTTTCGATGATACTGCCGTATTGAAGAACTGACATCACGTAACAGTCTAGCACTCTTTTCTTCGTTTCTATTGAGATTTTCCTGTGTGTTAGTATTTTGCTCATCTTCTGGAATGCGTCCTTTGCCATGCCAATTCGCCTTCAGATCTCCATGTCACACTTTCCATCTTCTGTTAGAACACTTCCTAGGTACTTAAATTTTTGCACTTGCTTGATTCTGGTATCACCCACCTGTATTTGGCATTTTGGGTTGTATCTTTTGCTGATGACCATACACTCAATTTTCTTAAAGTTTATTTGTAGTCCCTTCTTGTCACTCTCCACTGCTACTTTCTGTATGAGGTCTTATAGTTTCCTTTCCGTGTCCGCAATCAGCACTGTATCGTCCGCATACCTTATGTTGTTCAGGTTGTGGCCTCCAATAACAAATCCTGGCGTGTCATCTAGGGTCCTCAAAATATTCTCGCTGTATAGGTTGAACAAATCCGGTGAAAAGACACATCCTTGTCTTATGCCTTTTTCTATCTTTGTGTATCTACTGAGATCATTACCTGTCCGTATGCAGGCCATTTGCTGCCAGTAGAGATTCTTGATTATTCTTATGTCTTTCCCGAAAATGTCGAGGCTGCCTAGCATCTCCATCAATTCTTTGTGTCGTATTTTGTCAAATGCTTTCACGTAGTCAATGAAGCATAGGTACAAGTCTTTCTTCATTTGTAATGCCCTTTCAGAGAGCATCCTAATCATGAATATGGCGTTCCTTGTTCCAGTGTCTTTGACGAACCCGCACTGTTCCTGCCCTATCTCTGGCCTGATTCTGCTTCTCACTCTATTCATCAGGATTCTGACAATCAGTTTTGTAATGTGACTCATTAAGCTGATAGTTCTGTGTAGTTTAAACTCGTTTGCACCAGGTTTCTTCGGCAGTGTGATAAATATTGACTTGCATAGGTTGTCTGGTATTATTCTGCTGCTATAAATTTCATTTATTATGTCGGTAATCTTTTCTATGCCATATTCTTCTAAGGCTGTCAGCAGCTCTATCACTATGCCATCTGGACCAGGTGCTTTGTTTTTGTTCACTTTGGCCTTGCAGCTTCCACTTCAGATTTTAGTATTTCCGGTCCATCCATCTCCTTATGTATTCTCGGTTGTTCTCTCTTGTCGCAAAAGAGATCTTTTATATATTCTTCCCATCGCTGGAGTATTTCCTCTTTCTCTAATATGATTGTTCCTTCCTTGGATTTTATGCATCCTGTTGAGGAGCAGGTTTTTTGTCCTGTCAGTTTTCTTATCTCTTTATGCATCTCTGCTTTGTTGTTCCTGCTCAGTCTCTCTACTTCTGCGCATTTGTTGTTGAGCCATTTCTCTTTGGCTTGTCTGCATTTGTTCCTTATCTCCCTGTGAAGGTTTTTGTGTCTTGGCATTATTTTTGTCTCCTTTGCATCATGTGGAGGATCTCTTTGGTCATCCACTCGTTTTTTCTTCTGCGTCTGATTTCCTTTGGGGCTATGTTGTTCGCTGAGGTCACCATCGCTTCTTTTAGTGAATCCCATTTTGAGTACCCTTTTCCAATTTGTTCTTCATATTTCTTTCTCACGCTATTATTGTATTCTTTCTGCAGGGTGAGATCATCCTCTAGCATGTCGTATTACAGCCTTGGTGATGTGCTGGGCTTCTTCAGTCATCAGAGTTTCACTTTTAGTTTGTAGATGACTGGGACGTGGTCACTTCTGCAGTCGGCACCTGGGTATGTTTTGCATTGGACTACTGCGTTCCTGAATCTCTTGTTTATAGTTATATAATCTATTTGGTTCTTCGTGTCGCCTCCTGGACTTCTCCATGTCCATAAATGTCGTGGGTGTTCTTGGAACCAGGTGTTAGTAATAACCTGGTCATTGGCTGAGCACCATTGGATCCATTTTTCTCCTCTTTCGTTGCGCTCTCCTAGTCCAAAGTTGCCATTCGTGTCTCCTTCTCTATCTTTACCTACCTTTGCATTTAAGTCCCCCATTATTATCCTAATTTCTTGGCTTTTGCACTGAGCCTTGGCACTGTCCAGTATTGAATAGAAAGATTCTATTTCGTCCTCTGAGCTTTGAGTTGTCGGCGCATAAACTACTATAATAGCTATATTGAAGGGCCTTCCCCGCAGTTTAACCAAGAGGACTCTCTCTGACAGTTGCCAGAATCCAAGCACACATCTCTTCACTTGTTTGTTTAGTATTAAAGTGACCCCTTTTTTGTTTTTTTACCTCCTGCATATATTATCCTGTGGGTGTTGCTACTGAGATCTCCGTTATTAGGCCATCTTGTTTCACATATGCCTAGGATGTTGATATTCAGTCTGTTCATCTCCTGTTTGACATTCTCTAGTTTTGAACACTACTTCATCAAAATTGAGATACAGCAGTGAGGGCAGCCCCAAGTCAAATATAGGAAGGACGGTGTCAGATGGGGAGAGGTAACAAAGATATATAAATTTATAGAAGCTGATTAGTTCCATTTCTTTTCGAGTAGTCTAATGAGAAAACGAGATCTGAGTTGCCAAAATTTTAATCAAGAATATCCCAGAGAAAAAAAAAACAAAAACTAAAGATGAATAGCAATAAAGGACCACTGATACTCGGTTCAAAGAATTTAAAGATTATGAGAGGAGTTTGTTATTGCTCCCATTTTAACTTATGGGTTCAGAGAAACATCTCAGAAAATACTGTCAAACTGTAAAGTACCAACGACCCTATGAGTTTTAAACAAAAACAAAGCATATATTAATGTAAGTGCAGAGTAACCATCTATGAAAAAATGACCCCTGAAGAAGAAAAAGAAAAAAATATTCAAAATAAATAAATGAAAATAACAAACCTTAGAAAATAAGAAAGTGGAAAAAAAATTGAAAGAAAGATAAAAATTTAAAACCCCTTTCTTCTTTGCAAATTATGAACACCTCCCCAGAATATTAGTGGCTTCACTCTCCGAGCAATTCGCTGAAATTTCTTTGGCAGGTTAACTCAAACGCCATGCCAAGCATTTTGCATGATTACTTTAAATTTGGGAAATTTCACCTTGAATATAAAAGTGGGGTCTACTTATTTCCCAAAGCAAAAATAAAAAAATTAGTTGTCTCCCTCTCCAAAAATCCTACCACATCATTATGTTACTTGGAAAGAAAAAAAAAATGTTTAAATATAAAATAAAGACAGTAATTGATTGAAATAAAATATACGTACAGAATGTACATGTGGGAGAGAGCATTTAAAAATTGTAGACAGGTTTCAATAATGCACATATGTCCGTTAAGGGGGGGAAAAAAACTACCCAGAAAATAAAAATTCCATAATTTATCAAAGCAAATATTTCAGCTTTTCACTGTGGATCACGTTAATCAGGTTTGAATCAACATTTCAAAGTTACTAAGGTACTAAAAGGCTAAATTAGTGTAGCTGAAATATTGTTATAACAAGAACAATTATAAAAGAAAATGGTCGGAATGTATCGATGTGTAACTGTGTAATCAATGTTCGTACTAATACTGCTAGTAAAAAAAAAAAAAAGGTGAAATGAAGATGAAAGAAATTCTATTCCAGAGTAAAGAATGCTTGACAATGCTTCTGCTAAACCAAATTTCAGATAATATTACCACTACTAATACTACTAAGTGGAAATAAAGCAATTCAAATGAAGATGAAAAACTTCCTAGTCCAAAATTAATAATGCTTGACAATGCTTCAAATAACAACAGAAATTAAAAAAAAGAAAACATAAGTATATTAAATAATTTGTAAGGTGATAAAATAATTTTGGCAATTTCTAATATAACCTGCTTTGTGTTCATCTAAGTTGTGAGAAATTAATGTCAATTTTTTTTTATCTCTTGACTACAAGCCCGTCCAACCATTGGAGGAATGTTGAGGTGACTTTTTTTTTGTCCGTCTCTTTGTAATGGTGCCAATTGTGGAGCCAAACCAGTTGTATTTCTGGGGACAATGACAGATTTTTGGCAGTTATCCACATCAGGGTCTGTTTCTTAAAAGGTAGTTGATAAAATAAAAGAATATGTTCTCACTAATCCTTTAAATCTTAGCCAAAGTTTTATTTATTTATTTTTTGCCAAAACCCAAATGGGGGATTGTATTGAAGAAAAAGAAACAAAGTGTCCTGCAGATTTAAAATATATTTGGCATTTGTAGGTATATGCAAAAGAGAATGGATACAAAAATACTGGTCAAGTTTCGATCCCAGCCAGAAGCAAGTGGATGTGTCTAGCCACACTAATGAGCTGTGATGCAGCAAAACAGGCTTGTATGTGGATGACTAATATATATATATATATATATATATACATACACATATACACACACAACGACCTTTATTATATGATAGAGGATATATATATATATATATATATTCTGTCACGCTCATGGGAGTGATTAGGATTATTTTATTTTCTTAAATCATAATGTAAGATACTCAATATTATATATATATATATATATATATATATATGCCAGATTAAATAACAGGCTTGTATGTGGATGACTAATATATTATGCTCATTACGATTGAGCTCTCTAGAAAAGAAAATTTTAAAAACAGTTTTCACTTCTGCAATATATGCATTACTCTTCAGGAATGAATTGAGTTCTTTCAGTGACTGGTGTGTGTATACACTACTTATATACAACATGTTAAAATTTCCCTTTTCTGATTCCATGCGCCTATGGGTTAGGGGTTAGCGACTGAATGACATCAAATCAGTCAAGTTTCGATCTCGGTCAGAAGTAAGTTTATGTGTCTAGTGACACTGATGAGCTGTGATACAGCGAAACAGGTTTGTATGTGGATGACTTATATATATATATATATATATATATATATATATATGCACAATGTGGTGAAAATACTCTTAAAAACTTTGGGGCAGGTTCCTCTTACAAAAGTCCATGCAAATATATGTCTGCAATTCCTCCTTTTCTTGAGTTAAATTTAAAGAATGTTTACAGCAGATGGCACAGTGTTGCCATGTAGACTAGTTTACATTTGTCATTCATGTACATTTGTAGCTAGTCTGTCCTGAACATTAAACATGTCTTAATAGTGAGTTAATTGAGAAGTGTTTTATTTAACAATTACAGGATATTCATATTGTGATCAGGCAGATATGATTTTTAGAAATTGTCTATTTGTCTGAGATGAGGCAGTATTTACAGTATTTAGACTATTGGCTCCGTGGATATAGATGTTGGTTAGTTCCTGTGACTTGACCCAAAGAGTTTTGAGTTCAATACCAGGCTACAGCAGTAGTGAACAAGTAACTTACAGGGTTAGAGGGAGATAACTCATGACTACCAGAAGAGGCACTACTATACAAGGAATAAAGATCATATACCCCAGTGATTGAAATAATAAAGGGTTTGGTTTGAAATTCCTAGCACCTGAAGAAGGCTGAAGTGTACAATGACCGAAACGTCATACACATGGCAACAAAGATGAGTGCGAATAATGTAAATACTGTAAATGTTTTTTAGATATTGCCATATGAATGGTGACATATGCATGATTGTATCAGATTGTATTCCCAGACTGAGGGCAAACAAGTCATCCAACATTTGCTGTAGTTTATTGTTGTGTTGCCGAGACAGGATCTGTGACATCACAAACTATATATTAAGGAAGACCAAGATCCACTCACATGCCTGATCATGAAGAACATGTTCTACAGGCTGTCAGAGATGATCCAGGTATCAGAATATGTCAAGTGACCCTAGCTTGTTGCACATCTCACAGCATGGAGGGTACTTCAAGAGTAGCTCCTGAAGATAAAACTTACTAAAAGAAAAAAAAAAGAAAATTTTTAACAGAAGCAGAAAAATTTAAATACGTGGGAAACAAAAGATGGAAAGTGCGACACAGAGATCCGAAGGTGAATTGGTATGGCGAAAGAAGCATTCCAGTAGTTGAGTAAAGTATTAAGAAACAGGACAATTTCGCTCGAAACAAGGAAGAGAGTACTAGATTGCTATGCGTTGTCAGTTCTTCAATATGGCAGTGAATGCTGGACAGTATCATCAAAGATTAAGAAAAAACTTGAAGCAACTGAAATGTGGTTCTACAGAAGGATGCTGCAAATACCATGGATCAAGCATGTGAGCAATGATGAGGTCTTGGAAATGATGAAAACAAAAAGGAAATTGATACTGAGCATCAGGAAAAGACAGCTGAAGTTTATGGGACATGCAATGAGGAAAGAGGGCTTGGAGAACCTGATACTAACAGACCAGAGACAAGGGAAAGCAACGGATAACACATTTGAAAGACCTAATCAGGTGGATGATGGAACAAGGGTTGCATGGTGCAACAGGAGAAGGCGTGCTAAGAGCCACCAGGGATAGGGGGATATTGAAAGCCATGATCACCCACGTCCTGAAAGGACAAGGCACATAGAAGAATATATATGCCAACTGTTTATAAGAAATTATAATGTGGATATAAAGTGGTAGATCAAATCTATATTATAATCAATATATAAACTAATCCCTCATTTTGTGGCCATGCTAGTTTCTATACATTTATATTATAGATTTATGGGCTTGAGCAGGTGGATGACAGTACGAAGGTCGCATGGTGTAACAGGAGAAAGCGTGCTAAGAGCCACCAGGGATAGAGAGACATGGAAAGCCATGATCACCTATGTCCTGAAAGGACAGGGCACATAGAAGAAGAAAAAGATAGGCTTTACTATCATCTGGTTTATACACCTACCCCTTCTCTTGAACAGGAGTAGAGGGTCATAGCTTGTTTAGGAAGAGTTTCCTCTGGTGGCAACATCTCTTCATACTAAGAATACCAGGTTGGTAGTTTTCTAGTTGCTGCTTCTGACTGGTAATTAGGAGCCCAAACTTTGATCAAGTTGCATAATATTGGGGTTCTTGCAGTGCCATGTCTCACATGGATGGGTATCTCTGCAAGTGCTTTTGGTGCTCAACCCTGGGGCCGCTCTATGCTGCAGTCTGTGTCAGTTCTCTTCCCACACACATCACATTTATCAACAATCTGCTACTACTACTCCAGACCTCTCCTGACAAAAATATCGAAAACATGACAATAAACAATCAGATATAAGACTAAACCAGCCAAACCAAAAATACCTAAGACCCTCAACATACCACAGATATTAGAGAAATATATTCGTGGTATTCATACTAACTTTTATAGAATGGAATCTTTCCTATACAAAAGGTCCCTAGACATCCTAGCTCTCTGAGAAACTAACATTATTCATATATTTCCCTCCTCTGATTTCTCAATTCCTGGCTAACTACCTCTTTTCAGGAAAAACTCCAATATCAACATGCATTGCCTCAGAGTTTATGTCTGCAAGCATGTAACTTTGGCTAGGGAGATTTCTCTTGAATCTCCAACCTACTCTTACATGTGTCCCCAACTCTCTACAAGTTACATGCTAGATATCATTTCAGTATAGACAAGGCCATTTTTCTTCATCTGTTCATTAATATATTTGTGTTTTTGGATTTTAATATGCATCACACCAAGTGGCAGGCAAATTGTCACTGAGCTTGCTGGCACTTAAATGCAGAACATCACAGTCATTCAGTCTAACAACACAGTGACTCAAAATGTTTATGCTATTATTAAGAGGAAAGGTATTAATCCATCTCTTCCCTCCAGCTATGGGTTAAATAATAGGACAGATTGGGTTCTATAGCCTTGGTTGGCAACCAGTCTACCACAGAAAGCAATGGCAACCTACTGCAGGATAATCTTCTGGAAAAAAATAAAGTTGGGGGGAAAGTGGGGGAGTGGAGAGTTAGGGAAAAAAGAAAGTTAGGGAAAAAAATGATGGCAATTGATATTGCAATTAAAATTTTGAAGATTGTAGCTATCCGGAGAAACAAGTGTGAGGAGAGGAATTATTTTCTGATCAGTAACTTCACTAACCTAGTACTTACATCTACACCTCATATTCTCTGACTTATTCTGTTTGAATATCTAACTCTTAAGTTGTATCTGTAAGAGAAATTTGTCACCCACTTAACATTCAAGAAGCAAAATTGATTTCTGACTGTTCTAGTAATAAATTCATGCTTCACACCCCTTAAAAGGAGAAGTTCTTTGTAGTAACAGTTGGTAGACTGGGAATCTGCTCAGTTATGTAGTCTCTCACTAAATTAACTGGGGGCACCTCGATGTGGTGTAACAGTTTGTGAGTTTGTCTCACTAGTTCAATTATGATTGAATAATGAATTTGATCCTCACTAAGTGTGCCAAACTTTCAGCCTTGTGCCACATTTAAGCTGTGGTGATACTGACTGAACAAAAGTGATGTACTGGATGTTTGCTCTCTCACGACAAAAAGGCAAATGACCAAAACTCGTCTGTGTGCATCTGACTTCACGCAGATGTTCCGGTTGAAAAATAAAAATTAATCAAATATCAAATTTCCATTTCATGAGCCTACGCGAATTTTATTTACCAACCAATGGGAAGCCCAGAATCAAATTCAAGTGTGAAATCCCAAACGAGCTGCTTTTGATCCAAAAAGCAAACATAAAAAGCCGAAACAGAAAGCACCCAGCAGACAGAAACCAAGGAGAAGAGTGTAATCAATATCCCCTTGACTTAAGTCAAGCGGCTACTACGTTCGCCTCCCTTCACCCCTCCTGTCTCAAATCTACTTACTGACCTAAGGAGCGACTACATCAAAGACATTACTTACTCACGAAGCTCCCACATTTCTAAGCATTTATTCTCTTTCAGCTTATTATTTGCCATGAACATTTTAATTTCTGCTGGACCTATGTTCAAGTATTACTTTAATTGTAAGAACATTACTCGATATATGTATATATAAATGTTATTTTCAACTCAATTTGCTTTTCTTGATTTTATAATCATTTTATGATGTATAGTGGGCTATCTACCACAAGGCAAAATTCCATTAACCTGCAACCGTATACAATTATCCTCCACTAGAACGGAATTCCACTACAACGGGAAAACAATAAGCAACCCCCCTATAAAGCTATGCTAAGAAAATACAAAAAATTACAAGGGCAACACAAATGATATAACGGTTAACAGGCATATAATTGATATATGATGGCTAACAAGCATGTCATTACCATTGAGTAGCAAGTTCAACCCTCTCTGAGACCCCCATATTTTAACTTTGTGCCACATCTAAGCTGCCCTTAAAAAAACACATCTTACTAGATTAACTGTCATATCAGTCAGTCAAGTGCCATACGTGATACATGCTTCGGGTGATCATGTCTCGAAAGAGACATGACTGATTGGACAGAAGATTATCCCACAGTAGGTTGCCATTGCTTTCTGCAGTAGACTGGTTGCCAACCAAGACTATAGAAGTAAAATCTGTCCTATTATTTAACCCATAACTGGAGAGAAGACGGATTAATACCTTTCCCAAACATATTTGCGTGGAAGTGAATGCAATGAATTCAACTGGAATTCGAACTCAGCTCCATAATTTCTTGTTCCAAGTCAATATTCACTGCAACACAATGTACATAAGAGTTTATAAAAGTGAACTAAACAGAATCCTGTGGATCTCTAAGAGAGATATTTCCTGATCAGTAACCTCACCAACCTAGTACATCTATCTGAACCAAAAATCCTGTGACTTATCCTGTTAGTATCTAACTCCTAAGATGTAAAAGAAATTTGACAAGAACTAATTGTCTTGGGGCTGATTCTACTATTTCCTTGATTGAGTTCCCTCAGAAAATATTTCCCTTGGGTGCTACACAAGTTACTTTGGTACACAGAAGGAGGGTAATTAAGTGTGTTTACAAAATTCATTAAGCAATTCTTATGCTCGTTGTTTTGTCTGTTACTTTCTTAAAGTAGACATCTTGTTTGAATATTGTATTGATTTGGGCTTATCTGGAGTTTCTATAAATATTTTTCTCTAATTTTAACTGCTTCTCTTTTTAATCGAATTTAAAAGACACAAAACTAAAATCACAAATAGATAAACCAAAATTCAAATTCAGTTTGATGTCTGGAACAGATCAGTGATATCAGTAATTATATGAGCACCTGAACTTTAGAATGTTTTTCCAAGTACAAAACAGGTGACCTAATCAGATAATGGGTGGGAAGGGAAGAAAACAAAAATAAATAAATCATGCCTTGGAACTGAGGGAGGTCTGTATTCCCAATCAGTTTTTTTTTTTAATCATATCACCCCAAGCAAGGCGGTGACGCCACTGATGTGCATGGGGCTACTTAAGAGTAAAATGATTGGAAAAGAGAAAGCCAGGAACCACATCCTAAACAGGAAACAAGGGATGAGCCTCTTCACCTGTTCAAACGATGTGGGTGGAGTGTGAACCGGGCAATAGTTAAGTCTAGGGGTTAGTGTTCAATCCCAGTTAAAAGAGACCAGGATTTCAATTGCTTGTTTCAAGACAGTAATGCCCTCCCCAACTGCAAGATTAGTACAACATAATCTTCCAATACTGAATTTTTAAAGATATATTTAATATCAATTCATTCATTTCAAATGGAAAAACAAATTTCAACAATTTTGAGAAAGTTAAGCAATGTTCTTTTGAGTTATTACAGAATGAGTAACCTTGAACATTTGAACCCTAATGTATAATGTTATTGATGTCTTTGATAGAATTAACATTATTGCTATAAAAGAGAAATTATATATATATTTTTTTAAAATCAAATTAAATTTAAAAACCCAAACTTAGTAACAGAGCTAGTGAGGGTTCAATATAATCACTTCATGCTAGTAAAAAAAACCTGAGACCAAGAGTGTGCAAGAAGTTGCTTTTCTGGAAGTTAGCATCAACCATGCTGATGAAGGGTAAAAAAAAAAAAAAAAATGGCTCTCTCGTGGTTAAAGGATATCATTTTTGTTAAACCTTACAAGCAATTTCTTGCCCCAGTTAATGACTGATTTAAGGTTATTTTCAAGAGTAACTGCCAGTTTTAATTTATAAGACCTATTGAACTTATAAAATTTATCTGGTTCTTTCAAAATTATGAGTTCAATCACCTGGTTAGTTAATACAGAAATGTTACCAGATGAAAGTTGGGAGGGGTGAAACAGTATCATAATGAAGCCTTGCCAATTCAACTGGGTCCCACCCATTCACAGTCAGGTTAGCCAAATGCAGACGACAATTCTACTCCTGCAGCTTCTTCTCTCGCACTTCCCGCCTGTGGAACTCGCTCTCGTATTCTTGCTTTCCTGACAGCTACAACCGCCAGAAATTTAAATGCAAAGTCAATACTCATCTACTAACCACTGGACTCTAGCTCTCTCCCCACAACCTGTATAACCTTCCCTTTCTCTCCGCCCATGTATCTGTCATCGCACCTGCTTTCTCAGCTTTGTTGTTCCTTTCTAACTAGTTTGTACTCCTCACTCTTTTCTAATTAATCTTTTTACATTTACGTAAACCCCTGCACATCAGTGGTGTTTCCGCTTTGCTTGGGGTGAAATGATTAAAAAAAAAAAAAAAAAAAAAAAAATTACCCTAGTTACATGATCTCTGTCAGATGTGACCATATTAGGTATAAGCCTAAAAGGCTCTTGG